>BLKM01002586.1:1982458-2105912 GCA_013340265.1 Coptotermes formosanus
AAAAAGTGAGCCATCCAAGACATCTCTGCTCCTAGGATTCGGGTGTTGATGTCGCTGTAGTCAGTTCGATTTCCTAGTTGTGACGAAAGGAATTATTAAAGTACCTCTAAACAAGTGACGTAAGTCAATCCTTGCCGTCACATCCTCTAACGAACTCTATTAGGCGTGAACCAAAGCTTACCCACATGGGTTAGGTCGCGCCCAAAAATACTTCACACACGCCGGCTCTTTTACTTACACAGACATTTCAACAAAGCATTTTGAAACGACATATTTGTGTCTACACTTATGTTATACAGATCTGTTTTGGTCACGGTAGTGAGTGTAGAGATAACCGAAATCAGGGACGCCATGCCATATATTCCAGTATTCAGGTACTAACTTTTTACACTAAAGTTTAAAGCAGCAGCTTTCTTGTGAAAAGGCAGTACTTTGCTACCGCCCTACACGATGTCAGATCCCAGAATAAAATGGCCAGGCCAAAAAATAGCACCATAGCAGCAAAACAAGTACAGGAATTATGCAACAAATTTTATGGAAGATTTTAACATTTTAAAAGTTTTAATATGCTATAGTCACAGTGATGCACATCTTATGTAATTTTAATATGGCATAGTTAACGTGCCGAGACATGTCGGGGAAAAGATGAATAAAATATAAATAAATAAACAATTTTGTGCATAAGTTGGATCTGTTTTGCTATACAAATATTTAAGTAACAGTATTGTGCATGTTATTGGTCTAGGCTTGTGAATCGCCTTCATCAAGTTAGCTTAATCATCAGCAGTCATCATACTCGTAGTCCTTACCTCCTCTACCTACTCACAGTAGGTGTCGAGGTTGCTTATTTTCACTTGATCATACTCAGACACACACCACGGTCGGTAGGACTCCTCTGGACGAGGGATCGGTCCGTCGCAGAGACCTCTACCTGACAACACAAACACTCACAAGAGATAAACATCCATGTCTCCGGTGGGATTCGAACACACGATCCCAGCAAGCGCTCGGCCGCAGACCCACGCCTTAGGCCGCGCGGCCACTGGAATCGGCGTCATCATACGGACGTAGAAACTGGTTTATATCAGATAATACCTTATGCTGCGTTTGTTTTATACTCGACTAAATTGGCATTCGGAACTAAAGGTGGAGTTATGTGCGCCGAAAATTTTGGTCCTCTTTGTGACCCTGGCTAAGTGATAAACGCAGCCATTTGATGGTATAAGTACACTTAAACTTTGTCTATAATTCTACGCTGGCCAAGGTCAGTGGCCTGGAAGATCTACCCCACTTGGTCATCTGGCGCGCTGGCTAACACGGTTGTTCAACCCTGTTATGTCGTCTGCTGTGGCAAGGTGAAGCATTAATGATATGCACATGGAGTTGGCTGCGTGCTCGACTAATCACGCTGATGTTTTACACCTCGTTAGGTTTCATCTACAATCCGCGAGGTGTCGCTTTAATGCCTATCGTTTGCAAAGCGGTTCGTAACTTTAATGTGGCGTCACAAATAAGGTCGCTGAATACGAAGACTATAAGCGTGGAGAGCATAAAAGATGCATTTTAATCCAACAAGGCTCCATCCGGCGATGTCATATATAATCTACTGCTCGTTGCTAATATTTGTGGTTATGTGTGCAGAATTTATCAGGAAATTCGCAAGTTACAGGATAGGGCAGTTAACTGAAGCTAATTCTATTACTAATTTTAATGTGGACCATCCGGTTATGCAATGACATCAGTGTAATAGGGGTTTAAGAAACCGTACAGCATAACGTAAGTTTGTAAATTATATATATATATGTATTAAAAGGTACACACTACATATTTTGGCACATATTTTGCCATCTTCAGGTGTGACAAGTAAAGAATCATATCATACAGGTCACTGTTGTATGTGACCTGTATGAAATTACACTACAGTTCTATTACGACGTACACCCAAGCACGTGACATTATTCCAGTTAAACTGACTGAAGTTTTACATTCTAGCTAAAACCAAGACCTTTCAAATATAAGTGGGAAATTGTTAGTGGACAAAGCTCTTAACAAATGAACACAGACTCAATAAGAAGAACGGTCATGGAGAAGGATCCGCGTTTACTTTAAGGCGTTGACATAGAGGAATAATAAACTCTAAGCTCTGATGTTATCTAGAGGTTATTCTTTTGGCGAAGGTATAAAATGCAATACCGACTCAAGCATATCTTCCAGTGTCACCATCTACTGCTCATATTTATTACTAATTTTAGCACATAACCACTGACTAAGAAGTCTTACTGTGTATATTAGAGGTTGGGTATTTTGTATGTGAAGAGGAAAGCTATGCGCTAGTGATATCACCTGAAAACAAATAGAAAGACATACAAAAGGCAAGTTAAAACAAGTGTACGTCTAGTGTAAAAATTCTGCATCTTTCACACTATGTTTGTGCAAGGTACTGCATGAGAAGTCTGATCGAAATAAGGAAAGGTACTATCGAGTTATAAAATCGAAAATATAAAAGCCCTCTTTTAATTATCTCGAAAAACCTAAGACTTACGCAAATATATATCGAGAATAAAACGTGGCTTTCATTCCCTTCGACAGGGCTTGCTTGAAACATAGGCTGTGCAGAGAGTTACGTTTCAGATATGCGGGGCACCATTTGTAGGTCTTCTTCCAAATTGTCCGTTATGGTTTGCAGATTTTTAATTAAATTGGCCAGAGTCGAAATTTTAGTTAAACAGGCTATATTACGTTTTATGAAAATGATCTTATCGGTTCACTGGTTTTTGTGTGCGGACAGGTAGGCATAGGACGTACAGATATAGCAAAGCTACCAGGCGCACTGTTGCGTCTTTCCATTGCGTTTACGCGGAGAAAAGTCTGCAACAATTTGACGTTTTTATGTTAAAGGATGTCATTGCGTTGTCTTGTTTATAATATAAATCGAGACAAATCCGTCCAATCAGAACTACGTTCCATTTACAACACAGAACAACAAGTTTCGGCTATTTTAAGGTCATGTTCAGGTTCACAATTTTTGTTTATTCAAAACCTATTGAGGAAGGAATATGTTTGAATAAAAAAATTGTGAACGTGAAGATGGCATAAAATGGTCGAAACATATCGTTCTTTGTAATAAATGGAACGTAGTTGTGTTTGGACGGATTTTGTTTTGATTTGTGACGCCTTATGTCTTTCCGGGCGTGTTAACTTCATTTCACACTGCATACGTAGCCATCTTCAGTGGGTTTTTGCCTTTGGACACCATAACATAAACGCACTAAATAGTTCCTTATAACTATTTAATGGGTGATGTTTTTACGTTGATTAATATTACGAATAAACAGTCAACTTTGGATTATTTATTTTCCTTGTGCTCAATTAAGCCCCACTTTTTCGAAGCGCATGAGAAAGAGACTGTAGAAATGCTGGCTTTTTTAACCTCAGCTGTAGGTGGGCATAGCTGGTCAGAGTCACGTACCGGCCACTTTAGTACTGGCGCAATATCCTTCACTACCCATTTGACAGGAGGCTTGTGAGTGGGGAGGAACTTCACACGATGGTGAAGGAGGAATTTGTTGCCTGCGCTGAGAACCTAAACAGATTGCCTGTCATCGCAGCGTTTATTATAGTGCCTGAGCTATTCATGTAGATTTATCTGTTTAGGGCAATTGGGAAAATAGGATATGAAACTTGTTAGTTTCCTACCGTCTGTACGTACTTCACGCCACAAATAATAAGAGAAGAGAAAATTTCCTTTTTCCTGCCGGGAGTCGAGCTACAGTTCCATAGTGAAACAACTCGTAGCCTACCTGGTGTACCGACTGCGCTGTTCGGACTCCTCTGCGCCTGTTTTAACATATAAGAAATTCTGTACTTGTCGTTACGGTGCTTTTGTGTGCTATTTGCGTCACAGCAAAGAGCGATTATTTCCCCAAACAGAATAAAATCCAATGGGTCTGTATGCTAAGGGCGCTGTGTTTCTCTGTGAGATAGGGATTGACTTCCCATATAGAGAGGGTAGTCGTATTAAGTAAATTAAATGGTTCACAAGGCCAAATTTGTCAGGATGTGGTGGTGTAATTGGGTGCCGTATAAGTAGTCAAATAATTGAGCTTTATACTTGAGTAACACGGTAAGCTGTCAACGGATCTGTGATGAGGGAGCGTGATTTGAACCTGACTGTAATCATAGTCCAGCTTACCTTGCACAAGCGAAGAGCAGGACGAGTCATATAGTTTCCAGTCAATAACCTTGTCACGTAGATGGAAACGCGGTAACTGCTACCGAAATTGTTTATTTCAGTTAGCTGTACTTCTAACATAAAGAGAACGGATAATCGCACAATTCACTTTTTAACAATAATTTCATGTTCGAATGGCACTACATGTTTCGGCGTTACAAAGGGATAATCAGGTACTTGCATTTATAAAAAGATATTAAGAAAATTTATTCAAAACATTGAAATTCTTGAGTAAGATTAACCTTCTAAAGCCTAGCGGTAACTTTACATACCACCAGGTTTAACATTAAAAAATTCTACGTGGTGCCCACATTGCGTTTATGTGTTTTGTACGGATGTCAGAACAAACAGCAACTTCTGCCTTATAAAACGTTAAGAAATTGGTTTTTATAACCGAAGTGGAGAGCGTTTACAGCGCGGTACGCACTGAGTGCTTATATAAAACAGATACGCTTCGTCTTTAAAGGGTTAATATACTTATCTAATAGAAACGCATGAATTAAAAACATTAAAACATTTTAAATTCACACGTTTCTGTAAAGAATGACATATCAGTTTTATTAATGACTTTTATTTGTTATGTATCATTTTCTCAATATGTTTTTTATACAGGTACCGGTTAATGGTCTTGAAAGGCCGGAACGTGTTGTTCTCCTGTGACATCAAACGATTGTCAAAAAGTGAGTAATTGTTGGTTCTTGCATTTTATTTTGATGTACCTATATATCATGTCACAACGTGCTGTGTAGACCAAAGTTTAGGTCTAGTAGTGTAACAGCAAACAATGTAAAATGTGGCAGTATATAAAATTTAAGGATGCGGTAATACCAACACCATCTTGTGGCGAACATGGGAACATGCAGCGTGCAAGCGGACGTCTGTATGTCAAATCCGGAACTAAAACACCCCCTCCTAAACCGTAATGAACACAGCCTCAATCTGTTGGCGGCGGTAGGAAGTTTATGTACCTTATTCACTTGCCGAATGCAGGCTCGAAGCCGTACGAGAAGTACCAAAATTTAACACAAAAAGCAACATCATATCTTAGGTGACATGTACGTATTTAGTATCAACACATTAGTGTAGATGGCACCTCTGATTATGGAGGCAGCAGTTCCCTCTAAAATGTCGGTACAGCCTGTGCAACAAAAATCAAGGACATATAATGTTAAAATTCCGAAACCAGAAGTGATGTAACCGTACAGCATCCGTCATAAGTCCTATCATCCAGGACTCCTGTGATTTCACCGTGTGGCTTGTTCTGCTTTCCTTTCATTACAATTATTTAAACAGGACAGCTGTTAGTCAAAGACACTAGTGTATCTGCCTAATTCGACGTAAGCGTGGGTCAAGGCTCATTAATTTTCCGCGATGCGTGGCTAGTTTCCGTGTATAATCACAGACGACGACTTCAGTATCCCAGATTCACTCGTAGCCGGTCATCATCCCACAGCGTTGGCCAGGGTTCATCCCCTGGCCATTCCATGTGAGATTTTGGATGGGTTAAGTGGCAATAAGAAGCCGGGGGTGGCGGGGGGCGTAAACAAAGCAGGATGCTTGTGGCCCTCAGAGTTTAAATGTGCTGTTTAGATCCTCCGTGTATTTATTTTCCGCCACATATTTTATTTGCATAATAATAATTAAGCTAAACTATGCAGTTAACGAGGTACATGTGTTTCAGCGGTTATTTATGCTGGATTTTCGAAGTTAGAAGTGCGAGCGAAGGAGATATTTATTTTATATTTCCGTTATTTTTTGTTTCTTGCCGTTGTGATTGAAAGGGTTTATGTTGAAATGTGGTCGTAGACAGACAACTTTTTTTGCAAAACATAGACGCTTTACAAAAGTTTTATTCCTTACAAAAAGAAGAATTAGTATTTTAGTATTTAAAGAGCTGTCTTCAAGGCTTGGAATTTTCAATATAGTGTCCAGAATCCTCCAATTTCAACCACGGATCGCATTCGTCTTGGCATGGCCTCCATTCATTTATTTTTCGTAGTCTGTCTTACGACAGATCCATAGCCACTTCCAAAGCGGATTCTGCACAGAGTGCTATCTAGTGCTTCCTCATTCAACTTCCAGTATCGTCTCTTTTGCTTAAGGTCATCCAGTACATGCTTGCGCCTTCTTCGGCGTCTTCCCGTCACTTCTGTCTTTCCCTGTACCTTTCCTTCAATAACCTGTTTCGGAAGGCAGTCCCTACGCAAGAGGGGACCAATCCAGTTAGCCTTTCTTCCTTTTATTTTATGCAGGATATTCCTCTCCTCCTTCACTTCACGCAATACTCCTTCATTCCTCACACGATCGGTCCAACTGATCTTCTCCATCCTTCTCCAGCAACACATTTCAAAGCTTTCCAGGTATTTCTGATCTACTTTCTGAAGTGTCCAAGTTTCAGCACCATACAAGGCCATGTGCCAAATGTAGCAATTTACTAGTTTCTTCCATAGTTTTAAGTCTGATTTGCTGGTGAAAAGTCTTCTTCGTATTGAATGTTGCTTCTGTGATGGAAATATGTCCAAAGGAAGCATCTCATATTTGTCTGTTTTTGAAAGAGACTATCCAGGACGGGTAATAATGTGGTAGTTTTTCCATTTGCTTTCCTGTCTTGGATGGAAATTAATGCTGAGACGAAACAATTTTGTTGTTGATTCAGTTTGCATTAAATTCATCATGAATTTTATTTCTGTTTGGCGTTTCTGTTTTGAGTTTGGACATCAGTATGGGATTTGCTTATGGAACGAAGACTCGGATAGCTTTTCGTACACGTCATGATAACCCTGCGCATCTTTGATGATTTTTTGTGTAGTTATGAATGTTCAGCCGCAAGGTATGCACCATAGTATTGGGCCAGGGGGGAGTGGTGTTCGAGCATTCCTTTGTATCTGCTATAATACGCCACATCAGTGCATGATACCTGAAGATGCTGATACCACCCTTCAAACACTTCGGTATCTAGCATCAATACACGGCCCCTTCCCAAACAGAAGTAGCTTGTAATCTTATGTTGTCCCAGCTATTGAGGCTTCAGGTGAACGGAGAATTTAAAAACAGAAAATTGTTAAAATTTGTGGGCAATTTGTGGCCGGGAGACCGAAACTTCTATATGTTCCGAAAGATATGTCATAGAGAATTGACTACAATAACTTCAGCATGACAGTAATGAGAGTTTGGTTTCTTATTTGCAGCCTGATTTGGCGGCCTCGCATTTTAAAGTGCCGTATTTACTCAAGTTTGAGAACACTCTGGGTAGACCCCCCCCCCTTTTAAAAATCTTCAGTTTATTAAGAAAATAGAAAATTTCTATTTTTCGTTTTAGTCAGATTATGGTGCCAATCCGTATAGGTTCACAAGTTGTGACGTATAAGCTAAATAAAGGACTTTTTTTCCTAAAGAACTTTTTAAAGTTTGAAGTAAGTAAACTTCGCGTCGTAAGAAGATATTTTAGAAAGTTATTTTAATATTGTGACATCAAATTTTGCATTCGGAAGTAAAAGCTGTATTTATACACGAAATATAATCTAACTTACTGCAAAGTTATCTTTTCATATTTAAGAGCTGTAATCAACATTAAGGAAGAGAGAAAATTTCTAATTAGAAAATCATAGAAAGAACTAAAACTCAATAAATTAGATTTTCTGTAGTCTGCGAAGTAGAAAAGAGGATTAGGTGACAAAATGGAGGCTTCCGAGGATGGAATGATGAAGAAGAGGATAACGTTAGAGATTTAACTTAATTCGATCAGTTCGAGCAATGTTGCCACCATTCCCATTCTTTGACAGTCCGTTAAGGGAAATCTTACACCTCAGATTCCATTCTTTACCTTTTTATTTCTTCGCTTTACAGTCTCTTTCTTTCCTTTCTTCTCCCTCCAGAATTAATTTCGTTCTCTTTCTACACCGTACTTTAATCAAATTCCCTTCAAGAGGGCGCGAAACTTTGTGGAACTGATAGGAGTAAAATGACATTAACACATCGTTTCATAGTATAGCATTGTTACTGTTAACCCTTTAAAGACGAAGCGTATCTGTTTTATATAAGGACTCAGTTCGTACCGCGCTGTAAACACTCCCCACGTCGGTTATAAAAGCCAGTCTCTTATTTATAAGGCAAAAGTTGCTGTTTGTTCTGAGATCCGTACAAAACACATAAACGCAATGTGGGCACCACGTAGAATTTTTTAATGTTAAACCTGGTGATATGTAAAGTTACCGCTAGGCTTTAAAAGGTTAACGTGCTGCGTGAGAGTTTTTTCACATTTTGTGTATAGTACTACATTAAATACATAACTCAGTCACTGTAGTGACTACAGTACTGACTTGACATGGAGGAAAAATCAATTCGTTTCTCGACAGGAAAAAGAAATGTTTCCTTTTTTACCCAAGTCATCCGGGCCGGCTCTGGAGTCCACGCAGGTCCCTGTCAATTTGATTCTGGGACTCTTTTTCCAGAGATAAAAATGCCAGGACGTGAAGGTATCCTGTCATCACCATTTAATGCCGAAGTTAAAAATCAATAGAACCTGTACGTCATGTAAGACTCAGTGGAGTGGCGCTGAATAATTTAGCCTGCAGGCAGATTTACTTCCTTCAATACAGCAAAGGTAATGGAGGAAGGAGAGTGAAGTACCTCGCATGCCAGTTTGCCCTTGCCGTCAGACGAGACGAAGTACGAAAATGTGTGTAACTCTAAACCTCGAAATGTCCGAATTTTAAACCTTTGAAGGACTGAAAGGGGAGAGATTGGAAGAAAGAGTATGTACGGTGGAAGCTACTGTGACACAATGTGTTTGAGGCAAACGTAAATATATGTGGGCTTTGAGAGTTTCTAGGTATTGTCCACTGCCCCTTGTGGTGGGCTGTAGGCAGTGCGGGGTGTCAATATGGTAGAGTGACTGGAAAGTTGATTATTTTGTGTATTTAGCATTGGAAAGAAACTTGTCAGTTACTCTACTGGACTTAATATTGGCATTTTCTCTGGAATGGCTGTATTGTGTCCGAGAGGAACACATGTCCAACGTAAAATTTGAATAAGAAATTACGAATTTGCTTAGGACTCAGATATTTGCATAGAACCAAGAATAACTGTGGAAGACCTTCACTGAGTCCTTGAAGGAGGGAACCATCTGCAAGGCACAACATTTCTTTTCCTACCTCACACTAAAAGCACCACGTCACATGGTCTTCTTCCCAGACATGTGCCTCTTTACAGGCCTGAACTTTACGTTCTGGCTGATGGTTTTGAAAGATGAAGTTGTCTTAACCATCAGTCTTGCAACAAAGGAAGCAAAATAAAAATGTTAGGATTTATTACGATTCATGAACAAATAAGGGCTGCTTTTCGCAGGGTTTATACAAACAAGTAGGCGAAAATTGCAATTCGCCTGAAAAATTAATTCCAAGACTAAACAAACTTCATGTTTTTTTTTCACTTTTCGATCCATGTTTCCCATTGTTCTCCAATAATATTGCTGTGATTCATCCTCAGTTCGCAGTATGCTCCCGTAACTTCAACTTTGGTGCTCGTATTACTGTAACAGCGGTTGGCGGTGATTAGTTGTATGAGTGAGGATAGGCAAATAATACAAACCCCACAGAGGAGGGAGAAATTTCGGAGACCAAGGACACTTGCAATTGGCGGATTCATAAGGACTAAATCAGATATAATCTCACTGCAACATTTTGCAAAATATTTATTTTATATATAAAAAACGCCCTCTTATTTGTACAGGCCTAATATGATATAAAGACTATGGCTTTAGGATGGACCTGAAAATGTTACTTCTGCCATCCTTCTATATCAGTGTCTTAAAAGAATTTTACAGTCGTCATAAAAGCAGAATCGTTGTAGTTAAATGCAGATCCACTGTTGTCGCCTGTCGGATTCTCAGCACAGAAACATATGATAACAACCGACGGAATTGGACAGCGTTGTTCTCAAGACGTCATTAGGCCTATTAACGACCAAAAAGTCCTTTATTTTCCAAAGTGAAACCTGGATATTGTATTAACATGTTCCTTTCTCCACCTATTTCTTTCTATCTCCTATTTTTGTCTTTGTTTTCAGTACGAAAAAGAGCATGATTGTGGTAAATTCTTATTTTATCCAGGGCCTTTCCGCGTCGTACATAGTGTCGATCTCCCATCACGTTATTAAATACCGTTTTACTTCCTATTTAAGAAGCCCTCTAATTTAAGACGCACCCCACGTTTGAAAAGGAATTTTCAGGAAATTCTTTTTTCAGGCAAATACTACCCATAAAATTTACTGCTATTTTAGCAAGACCACTTCTGCTTCAAGTCAAATAATATTTTAGAGACTTCCCAAGATTGAAAAATAATACGTCGAATTTAAGATGTATCCTAATTTTCAGCTCGAATAATGTGAACAAAAGAATGTTTTGAAGTCCGAAGTAATAAGGTATATGTTGTCAGTGAGTGGACGGTTTGTGATCCCTGGATACTTAGGGTCTTTATTAGTTGCATCTTTTGCTTTATGAAATTTTAATATATTCTCGCTGCAGTATACTGCTGTTTGTTGTCTCAAAATTGTGAAGTTTAAATGCAACGGTAAGATTTTCAAAAATAAAATTCTTTCTGTTGGAGTGTCCGTAAAGATTTCAAGCCTCAGTGTAGGCCCAGTTTTGCTTCAGGAACATTCTCATCAGTTACTAACGGAGCATTGCTAGACCTGTAGCCACGTGTGCAATCGGCAAAATACAAAGAGAACATTCGATGTGAAAGAAGTTCGTCAAATATAAGCAGCTACTTCGTGCAACCGGGCTCAAAAAGGGATAACGTAAATGCGGCTGAAGTTACGTTAGCGTTTCACTGTGCAAAGCGTAACGACAGTCACAAATCGAGTGGCCTAACGAAGAAACTGTCTTCTGACTCAGAAACTTCAAGTGTACAAACCAAAACGGCGGCAGCTATTAATGGCGTCATCGTTCGTCGCGCAGATGAAGTCCAGGAGCTCGCCCTTGGCTGATATTCCTTGTCTTAGAGTGACTGTTCTTGCAAGCAACTCTTTCGTTGTCAAAATATTTCTAGTGCTGATTCAATATTTTGACTAAGAAACACATGGATTACTAATGAAACTATTAGACGTTCAGAGTAAACCGAATGAAACGGCACACAGCGTTGCGGTATATGTATTCGTAGGACACGTAAGTCAACTGGCCTTCCTGGAAAATGCGTGGCATTTTGTGGCGACTTCTGTAACACGATAGGAAAGTGTTATCGCTAAGCAGAGGACTTCGGTCAAAGAAAACTTAATTCGTGTGAGCTGTCCAGCTCATATCTTAAATAATTGCTTGCAACATGGTATAGCGGCACGTGATTTTGTTATTCAGCCGACTGTCTTGAAAAAAAATGTACTTACTTACAGACACTATCATAAGCAAATCGCTGAAAGCCTTTTGTACGTCACCTTTCCTTGCAGTGGAGCGTTGTTAGAGATGTTTCCAGCATTTTGGCCTCTCTTGTCGCCCAGAACAACTTGTTGTAGTCAGGATATTTTGAAACAATTTTAGTGAAATATATTTTTTGCCTATTCCCTCTTTTGTGTGCATGTTTCCAACAAACATGGAGACAATCCTGAGAGAAGGAATTGACATGCAGTCAATTATTCACACTGTTCAAACATTAACTGTTAACAGATTATCTTCCATTCTTGTGTCATTAAAAGCACAACATATACTGTCACGTTTGTATGAGGAAAGCTATGAAAGGGAGTGGACGAAGTTGAGCCAAAATACTGGAGAACTTTACCCTTCATGTTTAGCACATATAAATGTGTGGACGAAGCACTATAGTGAATTGTCTGTTATTCATTGTCTAAACTTAAGTGGTACAACATCGTGTGATGTTATTCATTTTGTTACTTAGTTTATGCTCTTCGGCTGTGTTTTCGTGATGACGCGAAGTGGTTTGATGATTTTTGTAACCTTCAAACATACGTAAAAGAAAACTAGGAGAATCCAGAGCTTTGCTCTTATTTTGTTCAACGAAAAATAATTTGTTGCAGTTTCTGCTGCTGCTGATGCGGCCGAACATCCTGAATTTATAAAGTTGGTACAGCTTTATTTGGCCCTTTCTGATCTTAATGTAAATGCCGATCAAGTCTTCTACTTAATGCAGAGTCAGTAGACAAAAGAGAGGAAAGAACTATAGGCTGAACCAATAAAGGGGTTTAGAACTGTAAAATATAATTGAAGAAAAGGTTTCGTATTAAAAAAATCTATATCTACAAAGTGGCATTCCTGCACTTTGAAGAAAATCTGCTCAACTTATAACGTCACGTTTTTTGCTCCAACAAATATGGTAATCCTCTCTGTGTCTCCATTGCAAAGAGAAAACCGGTGAATATCACGAAGGAAAAAGTCGCTGTTTGGTCTGAGTTCACACTTATTCGATACTGTGTGAAAGTATGCATAATTCTAAAATATTAATGCGACTGATACTGAGCTCCAAACGGTTAACATTCGTAGAAGGTTTGTATTTTTTACGAGCTTGCTTCTAACAATATTCCAATAAAACTTCACTGAGTTTTCCCGACATTTCCTAATGGGCCTTCATGGTGCTAATTAAGACACAATGAAACCACTAAAAACTGCAGGATTTAAGGTTCCGACATAGTTGTTGATAAAGATGAATTTCTTCTGGGATCTAAAAATTCTTGTTGCTAATTGCAAAACGATTTTAACTTCGAAAAAAGTACAGTAGGGAAAGCAGTATGCCCATAAGATTCCACTTGCGCTTTTATTGGTTTAGAATATGCTATTTCGTGTGGGATACTTTGCATCTATGCTGCCTAAACTTCTCATTCTAAAGTAGACAGAATTTTCAACTTACGAATATTTTTTCCAAATCTGCTTTACTATGCGTCGTAAAGGATTATGGAACTCTAATCGTCATATAACATTACAGCCCGGAAAGTTTTGTCCCTCTACCTATATTACAGCCGTACAGTGACACCTATACCGAAGCTGCTGATGGAAGAAAACTTTTCTTGTACGTCATGCTATGTTAAGTGGGTCTTTCAGTGCTTTTTAAAGGAAATAATTTCAGAACAAATGTCGTTATACGAAGTGTTGAAAATGTCTTACAACCTGTCGAGTGGTTTGAAACTAAGGTTTTAAGTAGTTTAGAAAATATAATAAGGACATAAATGATAAAAAGACAGTATTTTAAGGAAAGGTGTGAGTATTTTGAGCGTAATGTACCAGGCCTAAACAAAACTCTGCTGTGATGGATTGTTATAAGATTTTAGTACAAAAAAGACGCACACAATTTGAAAATAAAATTTACAGCAGTTATAACGAACGGAAGACTATCGAATGTCAAGAATCTTCAGTCCTGCTGCGTCTCAGGCGTTTATTCGCCTTTTGCTTCGCCGGGGAGGAATAACCTGTTGGTGTTCTTTGTGATTTGTGCTGGACAAAGGGGCACTGGTGTTGGTTCTTCTATGATAACTTCTGTTCTTTCCCGCCAGTTACCATCCGCTCAATCCTCCTTACTCCTTTGCCATAAGGGACTGGTGAACTGCGCCAGTCTGAGGCCCCACTGCTTAGGAAATCCGTTACCGCATTGCTACGAGTGACTTGACTGCCTGACTAACTAACTACGTGAAGTTTTCAATAACGCCCACGACGATGGTTGGAACAGATGTGGTAGTTGGGACTGATCGGTAAGAATTCATGTACCAGGTGGTGATGGTATAAGGCTAGAGGTTCAGTTTCTTACAACTTTCAATTAATTACAGGAGGTTCCTTTGGTTTCTCCTCTTCTTTTTTTACTTCTTCCTCCTTCTTAATTTGTTTTATTTCTGGCATAACTTATCTTATTTATCATTGACACCAATAAAGAGTGCACTGCAGTCAAAGAGGCTAAAAAACTGGGAATTCCAGTAATTGCAATACTTGATACTAACTCCGATCCAGATGACATCACTTATCCTATACCAAGAAATGATGACTCAAGAATGTTACTAAATTTGCTCCTGTGTTTAAGCACCACGCGGTGTAGTCGTGTGGGAGAATGCCAAGCATTGCACGGTTTCGGATACAGTCACAACTGGGGAAATTTCAATATTCTCTTTAAGTCTACTTTAGCTACACTGGCCGATCATTTTCTTCTATACATTCACTACTTTATAAATTTTTTATTTCTTAATATATGTTATTAGCTATTTTGTAGTAATTTATTACTTTAACCCTAAAAAGATAAAGACAAACTATTTTTACATTGCTTATTCAGTTTCTTACAAAGAGAAATTAATTTTTACAGGTGCTTTAAAGAATCCGCAAGTAGGACTTTATTTTAACCTGTTTCCTAATAAAAACTCTTCAAGGCCTTCAGATTCAAATCTGTTTATCATCGTCGTCATTATCTTCCTCCTCCGCCTCATCATTTTTTTACCCTGGCTTCGTATCAGTACTTCATAGACACAGTGGTTACATAAGGTAGTAATATGACAAGCCAGTCCATTAATTCCCTTCGTCTGCTATGAATGTACATGGCAGTCACAATTCAGTAACGGTTTTGTTGTTTGTAGTTATAGAAATAATTTTGTTACTTTATGTGCTATGTAGTTCGAAGCATCACACGATTCTGTTGTTTTTGTTGTTGCTGCGCTACTGCCTATATGCTAATGATTTATATTTTCGGTAAGTTTAACCTTAGGTAGTCCTGAAATGTTGGTAACATTGCTCTGGATCAATCAGTACTCACTCAGAGTCGAGAAACTTCGACTTCCGCTGCCGGCCTCGCAAATGTAAATTTAATCGATTATTAAGGGGAAGGAGTACAGCGGTTACTGGATAGATGGCACGCATATCGTGTACTGCATGCCATGTGCTGCTTTTGTAGAATGACTTGTGCACCCGATTTACTAAGGTTGTCTGCAGACTGTAGGATCCAGCGTCGCTGAAAGAGGGCTGCTATCTATTTATGTATTTGTCTTGAGCATACTGTTTATGAATCATACAAACATATTTATTCCTACATTAAAACACCCACACAATAGCACCGCTTTTAGTTTCAGGCAGTGTCGGATTCGGGCAATCTGGAACCTTCATATACGAATGTGCGAGTCCCTTTTCTAGGAGTTTTACGTGCCCATTTTAGCGGGATGTTTGAACAGGAATGACTAAACAAATACAATATTAGCTCTTAAAACTCTTACAGCAGTTGTGTTAAGTCGAAATGTCCCGTCAGTGGAGAGGCCATGGAGAAGCTGAACCACTGCACCCTGGTTAATCCACGATTCAGTCCAGAGATTAGTAGAACTAAGTGGTTATATTGGGAGGCTACATTGGTTGAGGATTACTGTAGAACTTTTCATCCCTACAGGCAAATTCCTGGGTAGAAACTCAATTTATGTGATCACCGTTTTCTTGTATGTAGTCTATGATTCATTATTCAGTAATCGTCCCTTATTTCGAGTCAGTAATCTGAGCTAATGGCAGCGTCGTTAAACCCGATATAAACAAATGTCTACATTGACTTTTGTGACAGGTATTGAGGTGTCTCATGAAATTTCGGGTACATGCGTCACAGCTGTGTGCTGCGTCCTCTGTTATTTCGGATATTATCGTGAGAGTTATGTGCTGCGTCCTCTGACATTTCGGATATTTTCGTGAGCGTTATGTGCTGCGTCCTCTGTCATTTCGGATATTTTCGTGAGAGTTATGTGCTGCGTCCTCTGTTATTTCTGATATTTTCGTGAGCGTTATGTGCTGCATCCTCTGTCATTTCGGATATTTTCGTGAGCGTTATGTGCTGCGTCCTCTGTTATTTCGTATATTTTCGTGAGCGTTATGTGCTGCGTCCTCTGTTATTTCGGATATTTTCGTGAGCGTTATGTGCTGCGTCCTCTGTAATTCCGAATATTTTCGTGGGAGTTATGTGCTGCGTCCTCTGTCATTTCGGATATTTTCGTGACAATTATGTGCTGCGTCCTCTGTTATTTCGAATACTTTCGTGAGAGTTATGTGCTGTGTCGCCTCTTATTTTGGATACTTCCGTGACAGTTGTGTGCTCTGTCTTCTGTAATTTCGAATATTTACCCCTAAGCTGTGTCCCTTTGGAGACGTAAATCTTACTTTATTCTTGCAATATGCACAGTGTTTTCAGCAAGCCGTAACCTCTTTGTTCCCTCGCAGAATTCCTGAATTGTTGAAGCTTATCAAGGCAAGGAAGAATAATTTTCCAACTTCAGTGTTTGTTAAGGTAAATTCGTGTTTCACCCTTCAAAATTACAAATTACTGTACGTAATTTAGAGTATATTTAAGGATTTATTTGTTATATTGCAGAGAACACACTGTGTTTCAGTTAGTACAGAGACCAACGGATTTACCCTCTTACAGAAGTAATATTTCTGTAAAACACAAGACAGTTTACTATTTTGCTATAAATTGGAGTTTCTACATGTTAAAGTAAGTGACCCCTTTACTTTAAAGTTTTAAGTGAAGTGATCTGAGCAGTTCTGGCAGCAGTGCGATACTAATGAACAAACTATAATAGGTGAGTAGGAACATTTGCATGGAAATGAGAGGGCACAAAAAGAAGTAAATGTCTGTGGAACCCAAGCCGACCAATGGCGCTCGTCCAAACAGTCAATGCTTTGCAGAAGTAACTTGCTTCCCTCACGTAATCTCCAGCTGCATTGCCGCGCATGGTCTGCTGTGCAGCTAATACGCAGCAAGGTACGTGGCATTGTCTGCATGTGTGTACTTAAACTGTGTGACATGCCGAGTCTAGCACGGCGGTGATTATGCAGATTGTTGTTTTGGGGGTACAATGTAGCATAGTCAGGTACAAGTGTACACACTTTCGGAGGAAACATCAGCCTTTCTCAAGGGTGTGATCTCGGAACTTTGTACTGCTGCTAAGACTAGGCAACCGCCCTTTAATAGGACGCAGTCCAGGGTAGTTATTGGCCTTCTTACCGGACGTAACACCCTGAGAAAACAGCTCCACATAATGGGACTGACAGATCCTTCTGTAGGAAATGCGGAGTGGAGGAGGAGACCTCAGGTCATGTTTTGTGTGTGTGTGAAGCTCTGGCGACACTCATAATACCTATCTGGGTTCCTTAATTTTTTTATTTTTGGAGGGGTGGGGCGGGGGGGGGACTCTGAGAGGACGTCTTAAATACATAACTTAAGCCTTAAATGAGGACGCGATCTGGAACTTCATTAAAAGGACAGGGCTCTCATGAATTTGACTTCAGCTTAGGGGGCACAAAGGGCCTGTAAAAGGCATACATGCATTGGGACCGAAATGGCTCGACCTATCATTTATTCTATTTTCTTCTTCTCGAGAGTGTAGATGAGTAACAGATAAAGGAAGTATTATACGTCTCTGAAACGACGGTGTATTTTCACAAAACCGTACAGCGTCACCTTCCAGAACATATCAACTTTCATGTGTACGCTGAAGTGAGCACCTGAATCAAGAAAACGGTCGGCTCTGACCAGGGCTGCGGAGGAGTCGGAGTCGGAAGGAATTTTAAGTGGAGTAGGAGTCGGAGTCGGTAAAAATGTACCGACGCCGACTCCGACCTCAGTCTAAAATTTTAACTATGTACTCCAAATACAGAGCCCTGATAGCTACAGTAACCCTTAGACTTATACTTAAATATAGGTTATAAGTCTAAAAAGTAGCCCGATGATTCACGTGGTGGCGATGAAGTGTGTTATAGGTTTACCCTTATTAATGCATATTGAGGTTTTATGAAGGATTCGGAGTCGGAGTTGGAGTCGGTGTTTTAAAAATTGAGGAGTCGGAGTCGGAAGTTTTTTGTACCGACTGCACAGACCTGGTTGTGACCAACACACAATCTGCCTTCCGGATGTCATTCTTGGTAACGTGTTGTCAGATGTGACGCGGTGCTTTTGGTACGTACCAACGTTTCGTGTGAACCGAGTACACACCCTTCCGAGTAGAATTGCTGGCATAAGTTTGTTGGAATTAGCAACAGAATTTCTACAGCTTGATGCAGAAGGTCCTTAAGCAATTCTAGTAACCTTGTTTTATTTAAAGCTACACTTTATGCGTAAAATAAAGAAATTCTGGTATCTACTTACGCTTGGCCTTAGTATTTAGACGTAAGATCTTCAAGTGTCACCTCTTGGTTTATTGAAAGAAGCGTACCGCGGATTATATAAAGTATAAATATATGATGGTGAGTGAATAATAAGTTGGAAAGGATGTTGAAAGATATGGGGGTGGAAAATGTAGAGGACTATTCTGTTATTTTTCCTGAAGGAAACGAGGAAAACCACGAAGAATCTCGAGATGGGAGATATTCTGTCTTTGATTTGGAGACCTCCCCCTTATGGTGCATGAGTGCGAATTATGCTGTTGCTTAAGATACAAAACGGTAATGACATGTTTATTCATATTATCTCGTACAAAGCTAGTTTGGTGTTCATTCAGCTTCCCGGGCAGTCACAACTCCTGCTTTGTACAGTCTACAAAGACTCTTGTCTCAAGTCCGGAAACCGACTGTCCCCACAGGTTCCGTCAGTCAGTCCTAACAATTGCAGGAATTGTACCTTACATCAGTCCACGACCGCTTCCCTTCACATTCTTTCCATTTATGTATTCATAAACCATCCTTTTGTTCGGTGCTATAGAATGTGGTAAACCAACAGCGTCATTAAACAAACCAGACATATAAAAATAATGAATCAATAAATAAAAAATAAAACGTCTTCAGCCCAATATTCTAACTAACTGACTGACTGACTGACTGACTGACTGACTGACTGACTAACTGAATGGAGCAGAGGCCTTCTCGAGAAGCTAACAGTTTCTCAGCTAGTCAAGAAATTCCCCGCGTTTTATGGAACCCGGAGGTTCATTACCGCATTCACAAGAACCCGCCACCTGTCCCTGTCCTGAGCGAGCTCAGCCCAGTCCATGCCCCATCCCACTTCTTGAAGATCCATTTTAATATTATCCTCCCATCTACGCCTGGGTCTCCCAAGCGGTCGCCTTCCCTCAGATCTCCCTACCAAAATGCTGTATGCACCTCTCTTTTCCCCCACACGTGCTACATGCCCCGCCCATCTCATTCTTCTCTGTTTGATCACCCGAATAATATTTGGTGATGAGTAGAGATCATTAAGTTCCTCGTTATATAGTCTTCTCCATTCCCCTGTCACCTCATCTCTCTTACGCCCAAATATCCTCCTCAGCACCTTATTTTTGAACACCCTCAGTTTTTATTCCTCCCTCAGTGTCAGAGACCATTTGTCACACCCATACAAAACAACAGGTAAAATTATAGTTCTGTATACCCTAATCTTGGTATTTTTGGATAGCAACCTGGAAGATAAAAGATTCTGCACCGAATGATAGCAAGCATTCTCCCACTTCAATCTGCTCGTAATTTATTCATGAATCGAGCTTCGATTCTTTAGGGTTTTCCCAAATATTTAACTTTTCCATCCTTTCAAAGGATTTATTCTCTATCTTTATGTTGTGATTTTGTCCTGCATTCTGATTTCAAGAGATGACCATGTACTTAGTTTTCTCAACATTTACTTCTAGACCAATCTCCTTACTAGCGACTACTAAATCTTCTGTATTCAATGTATTCGCAGCTACCCTCCATGACTGGAGCCCGTTCCTCCATCTGCAACCTGAGGACGCGACATACCGTGGTCACAGGGACTCACTTGACACGGCCCAATATTCTAGTGTGTTTAACCTTTTAAAGCCTAGCGGTAGCTTTACATACCACCAGGTTTAACATTAAAAAATTGTACGCGGTGCCCACATTGCGTTTATGTGTTTTATACGGATCTCAGAACAAACAGCAACTTTTGCCTTATACAAAATTAAGAGATTAGTTTTTTATAACCGCAGTGGAGAGTGTTTACAGCGCGGCACGCACTGAGTCCGTATATAAAACAGACACATTTCGTCTTTAAAGGGTTAATATTACTGGTAGGACACTGGACTCTATAAATAGCTTAAGACTCTGTACTGATCTGTAGGTATCGTTAGAGTAATATTTTTGAGAACAGTTAACTGCACCACACTTGAGGGAAGTGAAAGGCGAGAGAAGCAAAAGATGCATGTAAAATTTTAGTTTAAAATTATGTAGGGACGTAACACGTGGTGTACTTGTGAGTAGGCTGGAGGATCATATAAAAATTGTTTGAGGATGTTAAGGTCATTCGGCTGGCTGGCACAGGGTGCAGTGTTTGGTTCTTGAGAACAGTGTAATATCCTCCAGAATGAACACTCTGTAGAACGGAAAAAAAACATCTTGTACACTACAACCCAGTTCCTTATCTACAAAAATTCCTAAGTCATTTTCAAGAAACCCACAAAGATAAAACAGGATCGCTGGCTGAGCTCAAGTACTTGTAAATACACACACTGACACGTTGCTGCCAAGCAGCCAGTGTCATAATCTATGGAATGTAAATAGGTCAGACGGCACAAAAATGTGTCCTCAATGGACCACAAGCTATAGGTAAGAAGAGTGTAAGTGAAAATGCCAAAATATTTCGTAAGGAGCAGAAAGTAAAGTGTCCCTTGCTGCTAAATCTTCAATAAAGGTTTGAGTAGTATAAAACGCCATTGAAATTTACAGGGTTGAAGCATTGCTTGTCTGCAGCTACACCAGGGCGCTTCGCTATCAAATAGCTTCAACAATCTATCAGCTCCTAGGGGATAATTTGCACATTGTCACTATGCCTTTACCGATCTACAGCAGTACATATTCAAACAAATGAGTGGTTTTATTTTGGAAAATTTTTTTCGGGCTTTCACACTTAAAAAAGGCCGTACCTAGCAGCGCCTTAAGCAGAGACGAAATAAGTAGGCCTACCGCTTGGCTAACCTACGTAGCATCTTGGTATCATTGGGAACCATAGCCTAGCGTTGCCAGGGACAAGATTCTACGAGCGTTTATGTACCTTTCTTAAAGGCGGAAATTTGTGCTTAGCTGAACAAATCTCAGTTTCTCAAAATTTTCCTCTTCTAAAAACTTATATAATCTAAGTCGTTGGAAGTGTCATTAGTTAAATCATAAATAAACATAAATAAACAGTTTAACCGTATTAAAATTATATCATATTAAAAATTAATGGTTTTTCCAGTGTCTGGTTATAGTGCTTGCTAGGAAAGCTTTTCATTAATGAATGCAATCGGTTAACATCTCAATACTTCAATACCTCTCAGACACACACCTTAAATGACCTTAATTATATGTACATGCCATGCTGCAACAGTGCCAGCATGCTCATGCAAATGTATCGATGTCTCGAAACTGCCAGTATGCTGCTGTGCAGGTGAGCGAGTAGTGGAACTGATTAAGGAAGGTGCCTGGGGAGTCCCCATGACACGGTTCTGTGCTTCCAGCAGAGAAAGTGTCAACTGAAAGATACACAGGTAGCAGTCGTGTCAGACTAACTCTACCTTCACTGATAAGAGGAATGTTTCCAAGAAATTCCATGTAAACTTTGCAGTGTAGGGGAAAGACTTGCCAAAGATGTACGGAGTTTCGCCTTAGAAACTGGGCTTCGTGCTGAAGTCTCAGAAACTCCCAGTATTTATATAAGCTTTTTACGTACTGTACAAATAACGTAAAATTTATTGGTATGAAAGTATTATTATAGTCTGGGAAAAGAAAGAAACCTATCGCATGCGCGTGGTCCTACGACTTCTACGTGTAAGCTGTGTGTGTCTTATCTGTGCGTGGTTCTGAATAAGCGCCATATTGGTTAATCACAATTAAGTTAGATTATGACTATCCATCTGTCTGGAACTAACATAACTGCAGCAAAAAAACTAGTGTGAAGATGACGAAAAATAAATAAAAATTCAAGAAGCTTTGAAGCGATCATAAAAACTGTGTATATAATTGTATTTCGTTTGTTTCATACAGATTTAGCTGCGTAAATACCCCACAATCGAACAGCAATTTAAAAGAAAATATTCGAAAAAGGTATCTACGTCTGCGAACCTCGCTGAAAAATTTCCTGTTGCTCTAATAATTTTTGTCGTGCTCTTTGAATTTCATCTCTACCATCGTATACCTAAACCTAAAAACTAAAAATGTTCTCTTGGATTTAATATACCGCGAAGAAGTCACAGCCTGTAAAAGCTGACTTCAATAATTGACATATTAAATTTTTGAAAATGTTAATATCGCCCTCGAAAAACACTAGAATGTTTCAGGCGTAGTTGGTCCCTGTTCCTTTGGTCTTCGACTCATGGTTTGAAAATAATTTTGAGACGATTTTATACTTTAGGAAGCCTGCGACATTCGCAGCAAGTCTAAAAAGTCTCGTGATTTTTAACGGAAGAGCTGGTTACATAAAAAAATTCATTCCACCACATTTCCTTTACACTATAATTTGGTAAGATAAATGTGTCTGGCTTGTATTTATGAGTGCCCACATCCTAATATAGAAATTTGGTAAGATAAATGTGTCTGGCTTGTATTTATGAGTGCCCACATCCTAATATAGAAATTCTTGTGTTTATTTATCTTCAGTGGACGTGTTTGCCCACGTACATATTCTTGTTTCGTGTATCCTTTCCCTCCAGTTTACACTTTACTTTGTAATATGTTACAAACCTTGAATATTGCCTGTGATGCATCAGTAGTGTGCGTGTTTAACGGTGACATATTTATAAATGTGAAACGTAACGCCCTGTGTGTCTTATTCCTACATATTTTGAAGTAATTAAAGAATCAGGAGAAGTAAGCCCGATGCTCATGCCATTTATATTGTTGATAACTCGATTTTTATTGGGGCCAATTTTTTTATTTGCCCGTTCACGTCGGTGTTAATTATTGCGCTATATTTTATCTTCATGCAGTAGTGCAGCCTCATATTTTTAAAAATAAATTAAAATCAATAAGATCGTTTCCTTCGAAGCTTTTAGGTGAGAAATTTGACTTTTCTGACAAAAGGGAGCTGCAGATTTTGTCATTATGCACAGCGGCGCTGATCCTACGGATGGCAACACATTTCCGCATTCCGTCTCCAATATGAGGGAGGGAGGTCGATATGGATAAGAGTGATGCGATTTCTGAGATAAAGAGAATAGAATTGATGGGGTGGTTGGTAGAGCTAGGACAAGAACGGAGGGTAGGTGATATTTGGCTTTTCTGATGATAAACGGCACAAGCTTTGAGAAGGGCGCTAAGTACTGACACCAGCTGGCGCCACTATCCCCACCCACCTCAAGAGGTGGGTACATACAAGGAATAGTAACATAGACATCTCTTTGTTTGGAAAGGTGGTACCAGCAAAGGATACCTTCTTTTTTATTCCTGGACATTAACATTTGGGCAGACTTAACCCTGTTTTTACACATAATTAACCCTTTAAAGACGAAGCGTATCTGTTTTATATAAGGACTCAGTGCGTACCGCGCTGTAAACAGTCTCCACTTCGGTTATAAAAACCAATCTCTTAATGTGTTATAAGGCAAAAGCTTCTGTTTGGTCTGACATCCGTACAAAACACATAAACGCAATGTGGGCACCACGTAGAATTTTTTAATGTTAAACCTGGTCGTATGTAAAGTTACCGCTAGGCTTCAAGAGGTTAATCTCATTTATTGTTAACAATTAGGTTACTATCTCACAGACAGAAAATTTATGTCTGTATTATATAGATTAGTCAGTTAGTGCTCCTTAGGGAACTAAAGGCTTCCGTGAAGTATAATGTATTTAGAACTACTCGGATTCCAGTCTTTGTCTTACGTCTAGTGGTACATAAACACGGAAATAAACACAACCTTTTGGACACTGGATCTATTGCCGTTATCAGGTAGCGGGGGTTAGGAGTCAAGTTGCTGCTGATAGAAGGAGAAATCATGGGGTAACAGTATAAGGAGCAAAAGTGATGAAATTCAGTATGGAGATAGATAAATTTATTGAACTATTGATGTGTTACGTTTGGTGCTGAAACTTGGACACATCGGAAAGTATATAAAAATACCTGTAAATTTGGAAATGTTGTGCTGCAGAAGGATGTTGAAGATCACTTGGACCGATCGTGTGAATAAAGAAGAAGCCTTAAAAAGAGGGGAGGAGAAAAGGAACATCCTACATGGAATAAAAATAAGGCAGGCTAACTGGATTGGCCACGTCTTGCCTAGGAACTGCCTGCGAAAACACGTAACTGAAGGAAAGATAGGAGAGACGGAAAGACGAAGAAGAAGGCGTAAGCAGCTACTGGATGACCTTAAGGGAACGAGAAGATATTGGAACTTCAAACAGCAAGCACTAGATAGCACTCGATGGAGAACTCGCTTTGGAAGAGGCTATGGACCTGTCGTAAGACAGGCTACATAAGGACGATGATGATGATGATGATGATGATGATGATGATGATGATGATGATGATGATGGACTTAATTGAAGGGCATCGAATACTAAGTCTGAACTGAATTTTTGAAGTTAGGACGACAAAAAGGGAACTAAATGTGTCCAACTTCGGAGGTGTGATATGATATAATTCTGACGGCAATTTACTGGAGTTCGGAAAACTGCCTCCATCTTCAGGGTACAAGAGGGAAGATTGTGGCAGTACATTCCTTCGTGATGTCCGAAAATGTACACCGGGTTACACTGCATAAGGTCCTGGAAAAGGGAAATGTTCTTTGTTACATGCGCGGTACCGCTTATCCCTCAAGTAGAAAATAAATTAAGGAGAGGAACATATACAAATTTATTTAATGATGAGTGGAGGAACTAGAGACAAAATTTCAAGCAGACGTGAGAAGTACAGTGTTAAAGAAAGGTGAGATCATAATAACAGGGATGAAATATATGTAAAAGGAACAATACAAGTAAGGTAAATATAAATTACTAATACTAAATAAAAGCGGTTGAATAAAAAGTGTAAAAGAAAGGCAAATAAATAAGACAGTTTTATAAACCTATGATTTGTAGATAGATTAAATGACTGGTCAACTTTTTAATACTTTCTAATCCAGTGGCGCTAAATTAAATAAATTCAGAAGGTGTCATTCACCTACGAGAAAGCTTAATGCAATGTCCTCCAACCCTTCTTTCTTGGAGGAACCCGTAAAATATTTTTTCATACCTTGTGGAACCCATACCTATGCAGAAGTTTACAGGCCAAAACATACACAGCCCATTGGTAATGTAAGGATTTTACTCCTGTATTGCCAATTTCCGGGCAATA
The DNA here is from genome assembly GCA_013340265.1 of Coptotermes formosanus. NCBI lineage: Eukaryota > Metazoa > Arthropoda > Insecta > Blattodea > Rhinotermitidae > Coptotermes > Coptotermes formosanus. The sequence goes on from BLKM01002586.1 coordinate 2,007,884, forward strand.
TTTCGAGCGATATTTGGAAATGTTAACTTCATTGCAACATGTTTATACATTTATTGCACGATTTATCGCGGAACCACTAATATTGCGTGCAGAACCCTGGATGGGAAACATAGGCGTAATGATTTGCAAGTTAACCCCAGATGTTTGCTTACAAATATATTTACGTAAGAGTTCACTGATGTAATAATAATAATATCTTACTAAATTTGGACAATTCAGGTAATCAAATTGGGTCATACATATAAAAAATTCAGTGTGTGTGTTATATTTGTGTTGGTTATTGAATTTGTGATGTGTTGTGTTTACGTTGATGCGGTGATGAGTATATAAAACTGGCGCTAAGTAACTCTGCAAGTCACAGTAATATCGAAAAATCGTATTGTAAGTCATAAAATGATTGGAACTGAGATACAAGAAAAGAATCACAACAAAAAGGAACGCAAGGTAAGAGAAAGGAGTGGGAGTTGAACTGGTGGACAGTGAGTTTTAAGGTAGAACTTGGCATTTTTCGTAGAATAGCACGTGAGGCTCTGCCATCAAAATACACGCTGGGGTAAACAGTACGTTCTTTTATACAAACAATAAGTTTCGTCTATAAATAAATTGTCACTGTATCAGAGCAGAGCACTGTTGAAAACACATTGACGGACTCGACGTAAAGATTCACGCCTCTGAAAGTGGAAATTAATGAACGTTAAAAGATAAAAGTTTTACTAAACTGTGCATTTATTAATGATTTATGTAACAGTGTTGTCATTAGAGGATGGAGATCAGTTGGGCTGATCGTGTAAAGTACGAAATATTACACAGAGTCAAGGAGGAAAAAATATCCTACATACAGGTGGCTAACTGGATTGATCACATCTTGCGTAGGAACTGCCTTTTAAAACACGTTGTCAAAGAAAGATGGAAGGATAGAAGTGACGAGAAAATAGAAAGAAGAAGTAAGCAGCTACTGGATGACCGTAAGGAAACGAGTGGATATTGGAAATTGAAAAAGGAAGCACTAGATCGCACTGTGTGGAGAACTCGCTTTGGAAAAGGCAATGGACCAGTCGTAAGACAGTCTGCATAATAAGTGTTTCCCTTAGCTCAGACCACATAGCAGAGAGTATTTCGAGTATGCAGCAGTGGTTCTCAGGGGGTGTACCGTGAATTCTGCTAGGTTTGCCGGGAAATTTTCGATGCTATAATTTTTAAAATATAAGAAAATTGATAAATAATTTTATTTAAATAAATTTTACTTACACGTATTAGGGGTAAGCATAGTGTTCGGCGACTTTTGAGGAAGGAAAATTGTCCATGCGCATGTCTCCGACTCTTCTATGTGCTGTCAACTTAAACGTTCATTGTACCGCGATCGCTCGCGGCAAAGAATACTGTGCCGCGAGTAAAAGTTCTGGAATCACTTCTATATATTCTGTATCTGTGAATGGAATATTGCGCTATGGGAAGTGATAACTGTTTCATTGATGTGCTGTGCGGATTTTGACCTTATGTACTGGATGCAAGTACGAAAAACCCCACTCAGAATTTTCGGTAGCCTGTTGGATATTTGTGCCTTTTCCATTTGAGACAAACTGCGAGAAAATAAATACAGAAGGGGAATTTAATTAAATGGATGCAAACAGGCTGTAAAATTAAACAGTTCGATTGCAGCTGGTAGATGTGCAGCACTTGAAGAAATCCCCTGCCTTTATTTATTTTTAAATTGTGTTATTGACGACGCTGTTGTTTGCTAAGATTACAGAGCGTCGGTGATAGGTGAATGAAATATGAGTACGAAAAAGCAGCAGGGGGGAGTGGGGAGGGGATGTGTGGTGGGCATTACGCTGATAGTTGAAAGCCGAAGTACTCGGAGAGAGACCTGTCCCAGTGTCACTTCTTCCACTACTTGCCCCCACATGGACTTGATTTATATTGAAGCTGATCCTTGGAAATGTGAGACTGACATCTGAACGCCTGAACCATGATACATCTATCCCGCCTTTTTTGGAACCCGAGTCCACGTTTGGTTCCTAAGCGAGATAATTCCATTACACGCACTACATGCAATTTTCTTCAGCTCTTATTTAACCCTTTAAAGACGAAGCATATTTGTTTTATATAAGGACTCAGTGCGTACCGCGCTGTAAACACTCTCCACTTCGGTTTTAAAAACTAATCTGTTAATGTGTTATAAGGCAAAAGTTGCTGTTTTTCCTGAGATCCACACAGAAGAGATAAATGCAATGTGGGTACCTCGTAGAATTTTTTAATGTCAAACCTGGTGGTACGTAAAGTTACCGCTAGGCTTTAAAAGGTTAATATTGTGTTTCTCTTTACATCTGAGTCTGTTCAGGGATCGCGTAGCTTCAAGACTGACACTTATTCTGAAGAAATATCTAACCTTTCTTGCACTTGCTTCGTACTTGGCCTGTTTGATACTCCTTAGTTTTACCGCGATAATGACATTTGGTTGGTAATATAGATTTTGTAGCTCCAATTTTCTTCAGCTCCCGTTACTGCCTGTTCATGGCTCCATATTTTGTCGTCAGAACTACCCGCAAACGCACCTGCTGTATGTCCTTTCTTTACAGCGAGAGAACATGTTTTGCAGAAGGATGGTACATCGTGAAATCGGAGTTCGCCAGCCTGATTTGAATAACGTGCAACTGTGAAGAGTTTTCATTGCCGGAAAAGATTAAAGTTGAAACTAATTACATTATAAATACTTATTTTTGAACCTCTCGCTCTCAGACTGAAACATTTTCCATAACATTCTTTTAGCAAAAGAATATATCACGAATAATAATTATTAGCCACCCTTCTTAGAAAATTTCACCAGTATTTACGCCCAAGTGCCCCAGTTAATATGTTATATGAACAGTAATTTTGTTAGAACATCTGATATTTCCACTTGTTTGGCGGTTATTATCGAAAATTTTCAGAATTATTGCTCATATTTTTAAATTCTTGTAAGCATCAGGAGACCTTTGTGAGGGACCAGGGTGCCTCCGGAATAGATTTGATGATCCCTGGTTTAAGCTTTGTGTGTTAAATTGGACCAGTAACTTAGATATGACTAAAATTATTTCTTTCCGGGAAGGGACGGAAGATTAAGTGCACCACCCATATATTTCCCATTATATTTAAAGAATATCTGATTAAATTTAACGAATGAAAAGTGCCCTTTGGAATTCAACCAGGAATTATTCCTTTTATATCTTCATTCCTCGCTCCCTTTCTTCCTTTGTCCATTTCGTGCCTCTCCTTCGTCGTCCTATCTCTAATCGGCGCCATTTTAAAACAGTTAATTAAATCCCTATACTTCAGAATGTACAGTGTGGCACATAGTGCTGCCATCTGTGTAATTAAGGGAGAACTACGTAACCTAGTCACGCATAAACCATTTTTATGCAGATAGTGCCTACACACATATATATACAGGTGTACATACACGAGATTGCTCTGTTCAGTTTGCACTGTCACATGACTACCCGGTGAGAAAACCAGGCTGCAACAGTCCTGTATCACTATACTTCCTTCCTTCCTGCCTTCCTTCCCTCCCTCACATCAATATTGGGTTCAAGAATCGTTTCTGATTTACTGTCAATACGTGTCAGCAAATTTGGCGGATTGGCTGGTACCCAGCAGTCACGGCCATTTTGACCTCTCAACTCGACTGTGCTGTAAGGATCGTTCTCGAGAAGAAAAAGCGTTTCTTTCATGGAATCTGTTCTGATCTCATTTAACGGAAAAAATGACATTTCGGTTTAAAACGTGCTGTTTAACAATAATTATAAGTATCAGTTTAAAGTATAATATAATAAATATAAATATAATAAAATAATATAATAAAACTTCCATAATCCATCAGTGGCCAGGACTGAAACAGTGACGGATACGAGAATAGGCGAATAATAGAATAAGTTCTTCAAAATTACACACTGCGCAGTACAAGTAAAACTCTTTGTGATATTACATACTATAGCAGGGTTTCGCAGTCGGGGTTCCGTGGAACCCTAAGGTTCCGCGAGAGGTCGCTAGGGGTTCCGCCATATATCGTGATTGAAAAAAGTAAATATCTTTTTTTTTTAACTTCACGCGCCGCGCGATGCTGGCGCTTGCAGTGACCGAGCAGCCACGTTAGCAATTTCGTTAGAGGTTTTTCAGCCCCGTAGGGCAGCGCGCAGTAGGACCGTGTTCAATTGGTTGAGACCATTCTCAGTTTTTGACGCGAGGTAGGGGAGGTAGTTGACAATTGGGGAGGGCTGTATTGGACGAAGGGGACGACGGTAGGCTGATGACGTCAGCCGGTGTAGTAGGAAATCGGAGGGAAATTTTCATTCTAAAGAGGGAATTTTTACGCGCCGCGCTACAGCTGCCACCCCTGGCGGTTTGATGTTGTTAACGTTGCAAAAACGTGTACTGTGAAGGTTAGAAGTGACTTGTGTTGTGAAGTTTTCGTATTTTTTTGTTATTGAAGACGAGGTGACAGATGGACGGGGCCTACGGAAAATTCTGATAAGGTTAGTGGCGAATAATTACAATTTTCCGAGTAATTTCAGTGCACTAGTGCAACAAGAATCACACAAAGGTCCGTCTTTACAATGAAAGCTAATTATCAATGTGTTTTACATGGGCTGGTAGGTACATTTCTCTATAAAGTGAGGTGTAAGCGAGAGCGCCATATAAAACAATCAGAAGATGAGGAGGAAGTATTATGACGTGTGTAAATACTAATAGACTTGCGAGTAGGTTAGTGGTATCCCTGTTAATTAAGTTTGAATGGATTGCACACTGCAAAAAACCTGGTGTTAGCAGGCGCAGCACCACATGTATTATAATAACTCAACCAAGAAAATTAAACGTAATCTTAAATTTAAACTTAAACATGGGCTGGTGATCCAAGCTGTCCTCTTGCACTGTGCATTGCCTGTGGCAGACAACTTACAAATTCAGCAATGGCTCCAGCAAAATTGAAAAGGTACTTAACTACAAATTACAGCCATTTGACAAGTAAAGGTGCTTATTATTTTAAATGGCTATTGGAATCTCAAAACAAACAGAGTAAAGCTTTTGTTAAAAAGGTCACGTTCAGAGAAAAGGCTCAGGAAGCTAGCTATTTAGTAACAGAACTTACAGCCCGTAGAAGAAAAGTCACACAATTGGTGAGAACCTAATAATGCCAGCATGTAGAATTATAGTGAGTAAAATGCTAGGACAAGATGCAGCATGAGAAATTGAAAAGGTGGCACTCTCGAAGAGTACGATAAGTCGATGTATTGATGACATGTCACATGATGCTGAAGAGTTTTTGTGTAATAAGCTGAAAAACAACAGCTTCTCTATCCAGGTTGATGAGCCAACAGATTTCACCAATAAATGACATGTTATAGCATTTGTAAGATTTGTAAATGATGGTGAAATTCTAGAAAACTTTTTCTGCTGCAAAAAGCTGCCAAAAACAAGCAAAGGCCAAGATATATTTAATGTTTTGTCTTCATATCTGGAAACAAAAGGTCTGTCTTGGAGGAACTGTGTTGGCATGTGCACTGATGGTGCCCATCAGTGGTTGGCTGCATGAGAGGTTTTGCCTGTCTTGTAAAAGTTAAAATCCTGATGTTGTCACAACACACTGCTTTCTGCATAGAGAGGTGCTGGGGTCAAACGCTCTTGGAGATGGAATGAAAAATGTTCTGGATGGTGCTACAAAAAAGGTTAACTTTATTAAACAAAGACCAGTTCATTCAAGAATGTTTAAATACTGTGTGAAAACCTGGACAAAGAGCACATAAATCTCCTGCTACATACAGAAATCTGGTGGCTTGGCAGAAGAAGAGTTCTCAACAGGGTGTTTTAGCTGAAAGGTGAACTGCAGGAGTGCTTTCAAGAAAATGGTAGGCCTTATTTTGCTGAGTGCTTTGAAGATGAAGAATAGTTGCAGAAACTAGCCTACTTATCAGACATTTTTCATCACATGAACCAGTTGAACAAATCTCTGCAAGGCCCTGGAGAAAATCTTTTGATGTGAGGTGACAAGATTTCTGGATTTGAAAGGAAACTAAATCTTTGGAAAAACCATGTTGCAGGAAGAAATCTTGAAATGTTTCCACAGTTGCTTGGGCTTGAGAATAAGGAAGGATATCAGCAAGTCTCAAGTCTTATTGAAAACCACCTGGAAGAACTGCAGGACAAAACTGAAGAGTATTTCCCCTTCCTTTCAACACAAGTGTGTGACTGGGTGAGGGACCCTTTCTCTGAAACTTCTGCTCAGCCTGAGAACTTGACTTTAAGAGCAGAGGAAGAACTTTGTGAGCTACAGTCAGATTTTACACTCAAGATGAGATTTACTGACCTGCTCTTGGACAAGTTCTGGATTTCTGTGAAAGAAGAGTATCCTGTCATGAGCATTTTGCTGCAGTTTTCAACTTCTTACACGTGTGAGTAAGTTTTTCTTGTTTAACAAGCATGAAGAGCAAGGACAGAAACTGTCTCATTTCATTTGAAGATGAAATCCGTGTGTGCTTATCTCAAGTTCGACCAACAATTGAGTACTTGTGCAGCAGAAAAGAAGCACATGTTTCACATTAAATAGGTAAATTTTGTTCTTTATTTTTAATTTAAAAAATTAGACTTTTTATCCATATAGAGGTCTATATAAATATCAAGAAACCAACACATGTGTATAATAATTGTGTAACTGCTAGGCCTATATTTGAGCCTGCTCATGTCACTTAGTAAGAAAATGTTTTTTCAGTCTTGTATAAGATTTTGTGTTAGGCTATATTTTTATTCATATTGCTTTGGCTTATGGTTTTCAGTAGTTTCACTATTTAACACTGTCAGTAAATTTTCATGTTGTAAACAACATTAATTCATATCAATTTACAACCTTTATTTAGATTAAATCCACAGACCCTCAGTTTAGAAAAATTAAATCCCATTTTGGCTTAAGCCAGTTATTTAACAGAAATTTATTATGTTTGCCTTATGAGTTTTTAAAATTTATAAAAAGGAAGGAAAGAGATTAATTTCAAGAAAGGTTGGAAAAAAAGTCTTTTTTTTAAATAGGGAAAAAAACTATTGTGCAATGTTAAACAACAACTACATGCACCCTTCAACATGTATATCAAGATGTTTAATTACAATCCTACATGTTTCGAACCAATAACTGGTTCATCTTCAGGGATGTCACAAATTACATTTACACATACAATCTAGCAGTATAAATATGTTGAATATATATATATGTTGAAAAGTGCATGTAGTTTGGTTTTTAACATTGCACAATTCATGGCAATGCATGGTTTGAGTAATATAAAGTTTGGAAAAATCTACACTTGCACATACCATAATCCATTAGCATCTTATAGAGTAGACATTTGTGATAAGATTTTTACGCCCACTTGGATAAGGAAAAAAAAAAAAGGTCAGAAATTTAAAAGAAGAGGAAACTGAAGGTTTCTGTACCTACACTACTGACTTGCATTTGAGTTGATGTCGTTTGTGGAGAGGGGGAACCATACAAAAAGAGTAGGCTAATAAGTTAGCCAAAATAAGCAGATCCACAGAAGAAATCATTCTCTACTCAAAAGAACGTTGACAATTATTATTGGATTACTGTATTTACAACTTAGTGATCACGCCAAAGCACCGTGACCTGTAGATATAATAATTTTTACGCAGGGGTTCCCTGAGACCTGAAAATTATTTCAAGGGTTCCTCCAGGGTAAAAAGTTTGAGAAAGGCTGTACTACACTGTAGGCATTTGGCACTGCGCTACAAGCCGCAAGGTCGCGGGTAACATTCCCGATGCGGTCACTGGAATTTTTCGTTGATATAATCCTTCCGGCCGCACTGTGGTCCTGGAGTCGACTGAATGTCTAACAGCAATGAGTGCCAGGGATGTCTGCTGGGGGGCGGGGGGGGGGGTAAAGGCGGCCGGTGGGTACAGCTGACAACTATGCTGCCTTCATGTGCCGACTGTCCAGAAATTCGCGGATTCTCAACCTCCTGGAGCACTAGGGGCCTCTTCAGGCCTGTATAGGGATACCTTTACGTTACCTTTGCACTTCACAGTATATGTATTTATAAATCAACATTACAGAATAGGTCAGTGTTCGAAAAAATGCTGTCTTAATTACACATCACACACCACGTGATACGGCACGCATGCGCATTGCCTCTTGCACCTCCCATACTGAGTGGCTCGCCACCAAGACGGTTAAGAGAAAATGGCGGTTAATCGAAGTTTTACTGTACTTTCATACACACAGAAGGTATGAATTCTTGTATTTAGGTCCGAAGCTTATATAGAGAATAATATAATACGCTTAAAAGTTTTACCGTTTCTAATCACCTATTTTGAATGATAGCTTGGTAGCAAAGGAAAAGAGAACGTCTACGCTTCTGGAGACATATTGTATACAATGGCAAATATCTCCCCGTAACTTTCCATGCACAAAGGGGGAATAGACATACAGCTCTGCTCGTGCTTAACCTCGGTGCTGAATAGGGGTGGCTGGTCAGCACCAAGGCCCAACGGCGTAACCCCAGGGAAACAGCCTCGGTGCCCATTGTACTACAAGTGGGTAAGTGGACACGAGGGCTGTTTTCGACGGGTGTGGAGAGAAAATCTCTTTCCACATCCGGAGGTCGAGTCCCGAAACCTTCAGCCCGTAGCGTAGTCAATATACCGACTACACTATCCTGGCCTCCTAACTTTCCTGGACCCGATTCGCGCAGAGAAAACAAAAATGGAGTTTGAGTGCAGAAACAGTATTATGTGCCTTCCTTCGCGAGTGTTGAGTGTGCAACATTTTTGGTATTTTTTCCCCTTTTACATTGTCGTGTCCCCTAGGTATGTTCACTTGTAAGACCTTGTATTTCATTGTCATTAGAGTAATAAAATCCAGCAGGCGAATATTAGCTTCTCAGAGCGGTACTGCAGGCCAGATTGAAATCTTACGGAGTGTTACAGCATGCCTATTGGTAAATGATCACAAGTGTTTACCCTTTCGTATTTATGAATCAGAAAGCTTGACATCCCAGACGATTTGAGGATTAATTGGTTGAGGCATGCGGCACCGATGGGAAGGTTAGAAATTCGTAGACACTTTTATTGGACGTCTGAAAGGGAAATAAAAACTGGATGAACCGTGCATAGAATGGAGTACGGCATTAAACTTTTATCCCGAGAAAGAGGGCCGAGTTTGTGGATTGGATTCGTCTGGTTCAGGAGAGGATCCAAAAACAGAATTTTTTGAACACTCTAATAAACTGTCAGGTTCCATAAAAATGCAGGAAATTTCTGGAACATTTCAGAGGCTGAACGCGAAAGCGAAATTTATAAAAAGAGGCCATACAACGTCCCTGTCACCGCGATAATACCTGCACTGACTGTTACTTGACAAATGACAGTAGTCAGTTGGACTGCCCTGTACCAGTGTTTAGTGTACGTTCGCGTAGATGGACAGAGGAGTGAGTTTCAAGCTTCAGCCGCCTTATCACCTCCATAAAGCAGGTTAGCTTATCTTAACCCATTGAACATGAAATTTATCTAAACAAAATAGAAGAATTTAATTTCTACCTCCCAGAGGATATATTGTTTCTCCATTAAAATGACGAACATTTATTGTCATTTAAGAAAATAAATACTGTTTGTCGTAAAATCGTACGGAATACATAAGTAATCTGTGTGGACAGAAAGCACAGTATTTTATTGCTGAAGCAGGTGTTTCATATAGCAACTGCTGGGCTTTTAAGCGTAATGTACATTAGGAATAAACATATTGGCCTACGTGTGCAGCGGGTTTTAAACAGCCCTGAGTCATGGAAGATAACAAATAAGAGAGGAACAATGCATTTAAATCGATATCGTTATTTCGATGTTATCAAAAGAAATTCCATTGATTCTGTTGGTGAAAGCACTCTGTTACGTTCATATTTCAATGGCTTCACAAATCACACCACGAGATTTGTGAGTTCTTTCGCAGCAGGCCATGCTTCAAAACAAAGCTTCCCTTTCTGATGACAAGTTGGGGGAGGAAACCGATAAAGAATGGTACAGGTCTGGCGTAGGAGGTATCGAACGTCTTGGGTGATCTATAGCGAGCTCGAGGGATAGTGTGTTATAGATTTACTTCACTGCATTGTCCCACAGAGTTTCTGAAATATAACGCAACTTTCTGGAAACTTTATTAACGCTCTCTGTTCGAGACTAATAATACGGGATTAACGTGCAACAGGGCACCGGCTATCAGAAAACAACTCTGAAATTTGTCCAGCATTTTCCTACCGCATTTTCTGTTGCTGGGTTGGTGATTATTTTTTCAGAAAGGTGTGGATTTTCTTGGCTTACACTTGTGTTACATAAAAATTCTGTATCTTTTTTTATATGTGATTTAATTCCTTCATTGAAATTTGAGTACGAATAGTGCAATCAATAATCTGTTTTGTCATTTTTTTAATATACGGAGACGACAATATTAAAACTCATGCATTCTGTTACAAGGTGTCATGATCTATAAAATGTTACCGACATTTCGGAGGAACTTGCTGACACCAGCTCTTACAAGCTCAGATCCTGCAACCACAGTACGCTGCAGTCATTACAACAGAGTTGCCTCCGAGGCTGCAGCCGCGTGCCTTCCGGCGTGCTGGCGCTTTACAAAAGGCTGTTGTAGAGAATGAGAATTCTGCTGACGTATATAAACCACGTTCAGCGTTCGATATTTGAGGTTCTCACAGCGGTGTTTATGAAGGTTCAAGATTCGTGGGATGTTACACTGTGTCATTCGATAAATTTTTCCCGACGTTTTGACGCACCATAATATTTTTTCTTCAGATGCATTCAGTCGTGCCTCAGAACTTCACGAAATATTCACCGAGCGACACAGCGTAACATCCCAGACGATTTAAATTGTCGTGTTCAGAATACAGTATTCTGAACATATACTTGGCAACACACTCCAAAAACCAGATTTCAAAGGACTCTTCTTTCGACTTGATCTGCTTCCATCCAATGCTGCTGCTCTTCATCTTTCGTTTTTGACTTGTGCTTTCTGGATTACAAATCTCTTACGCGTCGATGTGCTCATTCGTGTTTACAAACTGCCCAACTTCAGTGAACGCGGTCGTGTAATCCTTACGCACTTTATTTAGCGACGGCTTCAGTTTGAGCAGACCTACATACCGTCAATGGTAGATGAACACGAGCATGGAGCTGTGCTGGGATGAGGTCAGCTATGATATTGCTTCTTGACAATACGACAGTCCCTAATGGACCAAGGAATGCCCAACCTTTAATGGAAGCCTAGGGTTTGTTAGTGCTCACTATTCTTTATGAGATTGTTATGTCGGCGAGTATTATTAGTACAATTGTATGAAACGTGACCCCGTGTAGTCTGGTAGATGACTGCCATCGACTCGGATGGATTTGCCTTTACCCTGAAATTCAGGCAGGGTACTTCTCTGAACCTTGATGTATGCATACAACGTTACATGACGTCTTATTCCAGACGAGTGTAATTTTTTTTACCCTATCGAGAATCCCAGCTTTGATGCAGCCTTCCAGCAAGCGATAGCATTTTGAAGCCTTTCCAAACTGACATTAGCAGGATCTTTCGAAGAGCTGGAAAAATTAGAATGTCAACTGAAACTAATTTCTTTTCGTTCTTCAATTCTGAACTAAGAAAGTACCATACACATATTCTCTTGTAAAACTTAGGCTGCGGTGACTAGAACTGTAGATCAACGTGTTGTTTCCATGTGAGTTCCCACTGATGAAATTTACAGGCTTCTCGACCTGGAACTATAGAACCACAAGCAAAGTTGCTTAAGGCGAAAATGTTGAATTACTTTGCAAAACTGCAGAACACAGACTCTGTTGAACGCCATCGACAATAGATGAGCATGTTTGAAGGTTTGAAGGTTAAACTATGATGCGGAAGGCATATGAAGAGTGAACTAGACAACGGTCGTGATACCTGCAGCAGCTGCCAACAAGATTTCTTGCCAAAAATAAGCTACATTTCAATGCAAAATATTTTCACTTTCCTGTTGAGGCAAACGCTCTTTTAGACTAAACACGATGCTGTTTGTAGCACACTTCCTATAACTACACCACAATTTTGTGCGATTCCTCAACACTTTATTGAAGTTTAAGAGCCACGTGTCATGATTATTCTAACCATAAGTGTCCCCAGTATGAAGAATGCGCCTTCACATTGAAAATCTTAGGTTATTACTGAGACGACTTTACATTTCATTTTATAATTTAGGTATAATATGCCGCTATGGGTAAGATAATAAATGTCAGTAAAGTAAAATAAGAAGGTGGCGGCCTTGCGAAGAGTTGAATGGCGGTAGATAATGGACCATTGATGCTAGGCATGTGAAATTGGTATGGTGTAAATTACTGTGACTTTAACTCATGCTTCAACGGGTTGACAAGTGAAACACGAAAAACATGATGTGCGATATCCAGTGCAATAATTTGAAACTAGGACAACGAAGTTTTAATTGTAGTCACCTAGTTTATGTCATCGCAGGCTACAGTCTGTTGAGTGGTTACCAGCATTTCGGAAAAATCTTTCTCCTCCTGTATTTCACCCCGAAGGGGAAAGCAGTGTTTCCTGCCGATATGTTTGTAACCACGCTTGAGAGCACACGGAACCTAACTAAATAATTGACAAACCGTGAAGTAAAATCATTCAGGATCTAACAGTTCCTCTGTTGGTTCAGGAATTCTGGGCTTTTTATGCAGCCTGAATATCCATTACTGTGTGTACAGTAGCCCCTCACTGGTCTCTGTCATAAGCAACATGAATCCAGCCCACACCGCCATTATATCCTCTTTTTAAGACCCATTTTATTTTTATTTTTCAATTTAGGCCTAGTTATTCTGAGTGAACTGTTTGTGTAGGTTTTCCGATCAAAATACTTCTTGCATTTCTTTTTTCCTTTAAACATTCAAGATGCATTGACTGTCTCATCTACCGTGATTTTATCACCATTAATGTATTTGTTACGGAGTAAAGGTTAGAAAGCTCTTCATTGCACATTTTTGCCAGCATCCTGTTACGTTCTCCCTCTTGGATCAAGATATTGTGCCCTACCCTTATGCTCGTACACCCACAGCCCATGTTATTCCCATAACACACATATGAGGAACCAAGTGTCAGACCAGTACACATGAACAGGTAAAAGTTTAATTCCGTATATTCTAAGTTTGAGGTTTTAGACTGAAAATTGTAGGTAAGAGATAGTGAACCGAATGGTAGCATCCCTAAATTTGTCTGCTATTTAATTTGTTCTGTAATTAAATTTTTTGTTAATATCTTGTACAATATTTTGAGCTTCGTCACCTTTTGAATTTGTTTCCAAACTGTATTTTGTTTCAGTATTTTCATGAATCCCGATGAAGTAGTGTCACAACCTGGAAGACCACAAGCAAAATTTGACGACCGTCATTTCTTCAGATCTCTTATTGCATAGTCCCATGACTGTAAATTACACTGTTACACTACTACTGAAGGGCGCATTATGTTTGCTACTCACAGGCGGTACTTCAGTTTATGTGCTACTGGATTTAAATCCAGAAAATTCAATGCCACAAAGGCGCTTGCACTTGTGCCCCCTAATAGGTGTAACGCTATCATATAGGACGATATTCTCACCTCATTTTGATTCCATACTTGTTCCAGTTGCTGTTGGAAAACTTAATGATTTCGTATAAATTTTATATAAATTTCCAATCTTCTTTGTACCGTTTTATAACGCACACAGTAATGATGTGAAAGGCATTTAAGATGCTAGATATGAACCTTATAATAGGGTATTTTCAGGTACACTTATTCTGAGATAAATGACTGGACCGGCATTGATGTGAAGGGACTTGAATGAGGTATTCGCAGCGGAAGCACGAGTTCATCTCAAGATGAGATTTCCGGTTGACGCTTCGTGTTGACGATCTTTCCAGACGTGATTGGGCACCATATAAAGCTGTCAAGAGACTAGATCGGTATTCACTTCTTCAGTTAAGTGCTTGTCAGATCATGGTGGGTTTTTTATTTGCGTTGATATATGAAGACATGGTGAATGTTTTCTGTGAAAAATTATATCACGTATATTGTTTACTTTCTACAAACGTTTGCGCCGAAGAAGAATAAAAAACCTGAGATCTGACAATAACATGGGTTGTAAAATACATTAAAAATAACTGGAGGAAGAGCACAGGAACATTAAATTTAATTTTTCTGCGCGACAATATTAAAGATGATACACGAGGTTCCATGCAATTGAAATAAAAAAATATACAGTTTACGAAAACAAGACTGTCAACAGGAAGCCGTATACATAATATCTTCATAGCTGTAACACAGTAATTGTGGCTTTGGTTATGTATGCACATATTATTCGTGTGCTGTGTTTTTCTGTGCCTAGGCAGAGGGTTTGCCAATTGTAAAATTTAGTTGTTCCCAAATTATGCTGTGCAGCAGATCAGGGTTCCGCGAAGCTTTTACAGAGGATCATTGGGAAACTTCAGTAATGTCGAATTTTTATGTGTGCGGATTTTTTGAATATGTGATGTTAAGCGTATACCATTACAAGGGATGTAACGTTGAATTAATTGTGAACTATTACTATGGTTAATAAACTACGGATAAGAAAGTCGCTGTAGAATAATGATTGAAGAAAGAGAATTAAAAAACATAATTGAATTTGTGCTTCACAAAGCAAGAAAGTCACAAAATTGGAGTGCTTACACTCTGAAGATGGGAGTAATAATTTCCTCTAACACCAGTCAACGCTGGCCCATATCCCAGAAGACTCGAGTGTCTTGAATCACAGTACACTTCCCTGCAGACTAATTCACGGTGGCTGTATTGTGTTTTGTTGCACATCTTATAGTAAAATAAATGTATCCCATCATACAGGATTCAGATTAATGCTCTTAGTGTTCTGTGGTTCCACGAAGATTATTTCCAAACCGAAAAACTTCCCATTCGACATTACATAAATGATTGAGAAAGGGCCGTCTAAAATATTCATAGTTTCAGAAGTTACCGAAAGACAACCTAATCCGTAAGGCGAAGAAGATAAGAAGCAGCCGCTGGCCTTTGAATAGTACTTACTACTTCACTTGCTGCTGATTATCTCCTGTTGCAAAGAACTGGTACATTTACAGCTTCGAGCGATAGAGGTTATAAACAATATAACAGACGTACGAAATGAGCGTAGGATGCAGCACGCATGACACGAGACACACAAGTATTGCAACAGAGGCAAATGGGCTAGGAAGGGAGTGAGATAATGTGGAGTAAGTAAGCAGAAGTGAACAGAAGTCAAACAATGCACTGTCTCGTATGTCAATTTTCAGAAGATAGATATTCTTCGGGATGTGAAGCCGTGCAAATTTGTAGTTGTGGGCCAACGATTCTGAGGAATTTTGTGCCCAAGTCTTCAGGATAACTGCCTTAAGAACATAAACCTACCCGTACAGTGAGTTTGGTGTGGTGGAGTGTGTGGGTGGGTGACTGTGTGTGTGTGTGTGTGTGTGTGTGTGTGTGTGTGTGTGTGTATGGGTGGGTGGGTGAGTGAGCGAGTGGATGGGTGGGAGTTAGTGAGTGCATGAGTGGTTGAGTGAGGGGGTTGGTGATTGAGTGGGGGAGTGGATGGGTGGATGAGGGAACGAGGGGGCATGGGTATGCAAGCGAGCAAGTGGGTGTGTGAGTAGGTGTGTGTGTGTGGGTGTGTGTGTGGGTGGGTGGGTGTGGGTGTGGGTAGGTGAGTAAGTGTGCGTGGGCGAGTGTGTGTGCGCGAGTGTGTGAGAGGTGAGTGTGTGATTGGATGGGTAAGTGCATGAGAGGGTGGGTGGGTTGGTGAGGGAACGAGGGGATGGATGAGCGAGTGAGTGAGGGTTGACTGCGCGTGTGTGTGCATGTGTGTGATCGGGTGCGTGGGTAAGTCCTTGAGTGGGTGGGTGGATTGGTGATTGAGTGAGTGGGTGAGTGACACACCGGGGATTATTTTTATTATTAAAAAGTGATAGTAATGAACATTTGTTGACTGTCATTTTACCACCTTCAGCCATTTGAGACGAATGCTTTCCTTCGATACATCGGTAATTAATAATTAGTCAATATCGATAGTTATCGATTACTATCAGTTGTTGCTGTGGTTCGCTGGAGTAGCGCGTGGTTTTTATGGCGGACTTTCGTATGACGAACATGTGGTTAGTTGTTATGTGATTTTCAGGATCTTGTATGAGGGTAAAGTACAAGTCATGTAGACTTCATGCCCCAGGTAGGATAGGCTGCACAAACTGAAATTCAAACCACATTTGTCTACACTGAGCCAAATCTAGATACGGAGGATAAACACTTGACCCCGAAGCTTAAATTAAATGATGTTCCTTTGACCAGACCATAAATTTGAATTGCAAGAACTGTTCGAATAAACCTGACTCTTGGCAGAGAATCAAGCCACGTAGCGTCTCTCTCCGCTTCGAGATATCTTCGCGGGGACAAGGAAGGATGGACAAGAGTGATTGTCTCTTACTTGGAATGGGACATCCTTTACGAGATGGAAGATGAAGCAGGTTGTAGAGGAGAGAGGGAGGAGCGGTGCCAGTGGCAATATCTTGACCCTCACCAATCATTTCCTCCGCCTCCACTCTTCCGTCTTCAGTTGCTCGTCTTGTTTGCAACGTCACACCAGCACAGTTCATCCTGGCATGGAGGTTGTATTGGGAGAGAACTTCAGAAATTCGCACCTCACGCCTACCATAACCGCGACACTATTATTTATTTATTTATTTATTTCAGTTTTTCATGTCCCTTTTCTACAGACATAGTGGCAAATTTGTATCTTGTTCCAGCATGTCCTGTTCACCGTTCCTATTAACTCGCGCCGTGCAGTACATATGCTTCCTCCACCGCTGTACTTCAGTGGCCATATTTCTTGCAGCTTGCCTGTATACATTCAGCGCATTGTCAACCTACTCATGTAAGACCTGAAGAAGGAGGCAGTGAATTCCTAAAAAGTTGCCACCCACTCACACAAATACACGATGTTGCTGCTAGAAATACCAAAATATGAATATTTATTTATTATTTACATATTTACTTATGCTTCTTAACGATTCGTTTAGTATTTCAGAATACGTCATGTTGTAAGAACTGGTAAATAAGTAATTTTAAAGGATAAGGTATGAAACACTCTTTGCCTAATTTGATATACTATTACGGAATTTGTTTGGAGAGCCTTAGAAGCATTACGAGGAACTTCCGATACTGTAGCCGTTGTCTCGTCCTAAGATTCCACCAAAGTACTTCCAGAATACAGTTCCGAAACATCGCAGTTTGCGTCAATATACACGGTACGAGGCACTTAACCGTTTAAACCCCAGCGGTAATGCGAGTATACCAACATTACGAACTACATGTTGCCGTCTGAGTTTATTTATGTGTTTTGTGCAAAAAAAAAAGTTTTCCCCAATCGGTTTTAGTTGGATGATCTGTGTGTTGGATAAGGTGTGTGTTATGCGTAAGATATTAACTGAATTTATAAGAAATGTAAGAATTAAGCAACTGGAATGCACACACAACTCGTGACCTTGCGTATTAGTAGCCAAAGTAAATCTACATCAGGAGTTAGCAGTACCCTTGAATATTTCCCTAATCGCGAAGAAAACCACGCTGTTACGTCAACGTAGTGTCGAAAAATAATTTTTTACAAACATTCATTAACCCGCTTTGATCACGCTTGACAAGAAACTGAACAAACTGTAAACGTAACATTTCGGGTAAGACGGGAGAAAACTCGTCCGAAATCTTCGATTTGTTATGGAAGTTGCATACAGAAAATTGCAGAGTTACTTTCAGCAGTCATAAAATGACTTCAGGGGTCAGCTGAAGGCCTGGAAGGCTGGGGTGCAGTGGGGGCTAGTTTTCGATGGAAATTATTTTGAAGGGGACAATATATAGGTGTTATGGATAACTTAACAAGTTAGTTTATTGTAATTAATCTCCTTGTAGCGGCCATGACTGGCATATAACTTTACCTTTATTACTTGGGATGCCATGGTAGCAGGTTTCTCTGAAACACCGGTCCACTTAAGTTAGCAAACTTCCACTCTGCACGGCGTCACATCCCAGTAGACAACAATACTGATCTGCACGGACGTAAGAACCTCAAATTTCTCTCAAATGCTATACACTTGCAATAGTATTTGCCAGAAACAGTTACACAGCATTTTGTTTCAACACCCACAATGTATGCCACCAGTTCGTACAGTTAATATTTCCACACTAGCTATCTTCCTTGATTCTCACCACCAGCTGTAACGGCAAGGTATAGAAAGGGTAGGGAAGAGAAAACAGAAGACTGTCAAGATGGAAGATGAAACAATGGGGATGGGAACGATGAGAAAATACTGTATATAAGGAGAAGAAGAAGTTTTTGTTGAGAAGAACTGGCCATAACATAACATACCATCGTGTCAAAAAGCTCGTTCTGCAGTGATGGTGATAAGTCTCCAAGCAGCGACGGTAGATTGCGCTGAAAGCGGTGGGCAAACTCAGCGGCGCACTATGTCTCCCGAGACATGTCTTTACAGCGGTGATCTATTGACAGGAGACAGGGCTGATACTATCTTGGAAATGTGGACCCATACAGCAGTTGTGGAACGTTCAATAAGCTCTTCGTGTCTGTTTCCAATTTTCGGAACGTCAGAAACTTTTTAGGGTGTTTAACTGCGTGCTTACTCAACAGCGTATGTTATAGCTGAAGTTAAAGTGCCTTGAATGTGTAAATATAGATAGGAAAATTAACAAAACGTTTAGCTTATTCAACATGATAACTAATGGCTTGAAGATACAAAAATCCAGTTTCTGTTCGTGTGACGAACAGAAACTGGATTTTTCCGTCTGCTACGTGGACCGTGTCCACTATATAGTGCACAAATCACAAAGAAATCTCTTTCGTCTCAATCTACGTAATTGTATTTTAACCAATTTTACCTGCCACCGTATAGGTTGATTATTATTTTCTTATAACTAACTGACTGACTGACTGACTGACTGACTGACTGATTAACTGACGGACTGACTGACTGACTTGACTAACCAAATAACTAACCAACCGACTAACCAACCAACCAACCAACCAACCAACCAACCAACCAACCAACCAACCAACCAACCAACCAATCAACTGACTAACTAACTAACTAACTAACTAACTAACTAACTAACTAACCAACTCCCTGAAGCAGAGTCCTTTCTGGGAAACTAACAGGTCCTCAGCTAGTGAAGAAATTCCCCGCATTTTATGGAACCCCAAGGTTCATTACCGCATTTACAAGAGCCCGCCACCTGCCCTATCCTGAGCCAGCTCAATCCAATCCATGTCCTTCCATCCCACTTCTCGGAAATCCATTTTGATATTATCATCCCATCTACGCTTGGGTGTCACAAGTGGCCGCCTTCCCTCAGGTCTCCCTACCAAAATGCTGTATGCACCTCTGTTTTCTCCCATACGTGCTACATGCCCCGCCTATCCCATTATTCTCTGTTTGATCATCTGAATAATATTTGGTGATGAATACAATCATTAAGTTCCTCGTTATGTAGTCTTGTCCACTCCCCTGTCACATCATCTCTCTTAGGCCCAAATATCCTCCTCAGCACCTTATTTTTGGACACCCTCAGTCTTTATTCCTCCCTCAGTGTCAGAGACCATTTTTCACACGCATACAAAACAACGGGTAAAATTACAGTTCTGTATACCCTAATCTTGGTATTTTTGGATAGCAACCTGAAAGACAAGAGATTCTGCACCGAATGATAGCAAGCATTCCCCCACTTCAATCTGCTCTTAATTTCTACATGAATGGAATTTCTATTTTTTCCCAAATATATGAATTCTCTTATAGGGAATACTAAACAGTTTCTATATTTTAACGTTCCAGCTGTGAAGGGGAGGTCTCCACATCAGTATCTATTTCAATTTATCTTATAGTGATTCTACCTGATGATGACCGATACAACGGCCAAAACATGTTGTACGTTATAGGCCTAAATTAATGCGTAGTGTTTAAGGTGTTGTTTTCGTTCTGATAATAAAATCGGATGTTGAGTTAAAAACACAGCGGGATGATGATACAAAGAAAAGTATCAATCTGTTTATTTGCACATAAATGCTGTAAACAGAGCGCGCCTTTGATCTCTGATCTGTATGCCAGTATCGGAAATAGCAGCCGAAGAATTCTGATGAAATATTCAGTGGTTGATTAATTCAATTCCTTTGATTGGCACAACCATTTCCCCTCGCTTGCCCCACAGCAAATTAAATTCTGTTTGCGCACCAAACAATCAAACAACACTTGACAACTTCATAGTATAGAAAGAGGCCTAGATCCCCTACCAGGCATGTTCTTTTATAAATCTGTCCCAGTCCATTATAGACTTCTCGGTAGGTCTGAAATTCCTATGGATATTTTCAATGACCGGCGCAGGAATAAGGACCACTCCATGCCCTCTGGCCTGGTTGAGATGGATATCAAATCCATCTGCTTGATTTGCTGCCGCACTTGGAGGCAGGCTGTACACACACAGTGCAGTGTGCTTTACTTCCCAGAATTCTTTTGTACTGGAAAACTGCTGTTTTGTCGCCGGGTTTAAAATTCTCACAGTAGTGCTGGTGACGATTAGAGCCTTTTAGGATATGCAGCCGTGTCCATTGGTAAAGTGTAATTATTTGTAGTAAATAATATGAATGGCCCATCCCAGTGGTAGTGTGGTCTAAGGCGTAGGTCTGCAGCTGTCGATGGTTGGGACCGCGGGTTCGAAAACCGCTGATGCCATGGATGTTCGTTTTCTCTGTTTGTTTCGTTTTGTGTGTGTAAGAGGCTTCTGCGATGGGCTCATCACTTGTTCAGAGGAGGCTAAACCGGGTGTGTGTGTGTGCGATCTGGAAACGTCAATAATGAGGCAGCCTAAACCCGAGTTGGGTTGTAATACCACAGGATACGTATATATTAAAAATATATGTGTATATATATATACAGCGACATATACGCACATGAACGATAACACTTAAAACAACGAAAAAGGCATATAAAGCATTTATTAACCCTTTGAAGACTTAGCGTATCTTTATATAAGGACTCAGAGTGTACCGCGCTGTAAACACTCTCCACTTCGGTTATAAAAACCAATTTCCTAATGTTTTATAAGGCAAAAGTTGCTGTTTGTTCTGAGATCCGTACAAAACACATAAACGCAATGTGGGCACCACGTAGAATTTTTTAATGTTAAACCTGGTGGTATGTAAAGTTACCGCTAGGCTTTAAAAGGTTAATGGATAATATAGAGTCACAGCAAACCAAAAAGGAGACAAAAGTACAGGAATAGCAAACACAAAGATATAAAGAAGAATTTCGTCGAAGTAGCATGCCTGAAAGCCGGACCCTTAAAGGAGACGCTGAAGAAGATGATTCGTGTAATTTTGCGTTTTTCACAACCACGGACGCAGGAGACATTTTAAAATAGTAAAGATAATCAGCTCTCTTTTCCCTTCACGAGTATAAAAAGGCCAACCTAGCGGGCACACAGTAATTACTTGCATGGTCTCAAATGGAAGAGTCGGACATTCAAGTCGGGCCGACCACACTGCAGAAGTTCGCTTCACGGTTGCGCTGCTTATAAGACGTGCCGTAGGCCTCCATATAGAGGACTCGAAATATTAAGGCGAACAGACACGAAAATTAACATAATATACTGCACAAATTAGAAGTGTATATTTTTCATTAAGTGGTTAAATTTTGCATTCAACTAACCTAGTTGTTAATGGGGATTGTATTACTGTGATGATAAATTTGGCTGTCGTTTTGCATGAGAGCGTGTCTTCGGGGTTGGGGGAGTACACTGCCTCAGTTTTCAAAGTCAGAAGGGCGTGAAAGTTGAGGCAGCACATTGCGCCAGAATTCTGGTACTCATCTACCAACATACACTGCACCATACACCAGAAGACAGACTTTTCACAAAAACATTTGTACCGGATTCATCTCAGTTGAAAAGTCGCAGTTCAGTCTGAATTTAAGGATGTTGCAGGAAATTACACTTTGTTTTGAGACACTGGACGAACTAGGCCTCTTGTGGATAATATTAAAAGTGATCTCTAAGAAGGAGAGAGGCGTGGGTAGGTTTGTGGACAGGATTAATATGGCTCCGAAACTGCTCGACAAACGGGTTGTTTCGGCAAGAATTAATGAAGAATCTGATTTCTTACAATGCGGGAAATAATGTCCATGAGCTACAGGCCAACTCAATTTTGAAGGAATACGCTCCATGGTTTATGAAATTATTGGTTATAAAGCCTTAAGTTTAGGACTGTAGCGGAATACGTAGAATGGCGAAATGAGTGGAGACGTTGATAGCCCAGTGTTCTAGAGAACTGTCCGCTGCTGAGTACACCAAGTCAGATATGTTCAATTTCTGCAATTTTAATCAAGAAATGCACAAAATGGTCAATAGATTCAAAATAATATTTTTAAGAACTTTTAAAAAAGATATTTTAAAAATATTATTGGTCATTAGATCAGAATAATATTTTAAAGATTTTAAAAATAATATTTAAAAAAAATTTTTTTGGATCTAATGCAGTTGGGTTCACTTGTTGTTTAAAATTACTGAAATTGAATTATAATGCACGGGATGGAAAATATAAATTTCAAATATGTTAATTTCGCAGTTACGGTTTTCTGTACTATGACGCTGTGTAGTTTGGTAGACACCAATATTACGGAGAAACCTACTGCCCCTCTGCTCACAGTACAGTTGTATCCAATAACACGGTTTCACATGACAGCAAGGTTTTACTCTGGATAACTCGCCGTCGCTGGATTCTTAAATTGAACATTTTACTTTAATTCAAGTTCGGATAAAACGTGACTAACTCACTAGCAAGATGGCATTCATATTCTTTATATTCAGTCCTAACTTCATCATTTATCTGCGAGCCAGGATAGAAGAACATAAATGAAGCCATGCGCACAAGAGAATATAAAACCACTATGTGGACAGCAGGGTTGGTATCGCAAGAGCAGATTCAACCGACACTGCTCTCCCTCTCCCGAATCTCCATCCTCTCCGAACCCCTTCTGTGGCTGGCCGCACACTAAATTCGTAACAACACATATGTTAATATGTAACATGTTATATACCGAGAACCGAGTATTAGAAACAACATTAAGTGGTACATCGTGATGTTTATGTTTTTGTGGGATCCCACAATTTTACAATTATTTTTATTTTGCAATAAAAATTTTAAATTTTTATATAAAATGTTTGTAAATTATTTTGTAATCTTTCCTCAATTTAGCTTGTGAATGGGTTAAACTGGTTACAGGCTTGGCCTTACAGTTATTTTTCTCCTTCCTTGGATAACGATTACAAAACCCAGACTCGTGCTTCCATTAAAAGCTGACTGATGCTACTGATAGGACCAGAAGCAGTGAAGAATTTGTAACTGTGTGAAATGATTCTGTAATGTCATGTGATGACATGTGGTGTGCAATAGTGATACTAGTCACGGCCCTGTAATATGACCGAGTTACATTATTCACTGTGTCTGTAGAGTGTGCAGATCATTAAACGATTCACGAGGTGGAGAGGGTTGTAGCGGGTCTCTGGTGCGGTGCAGGGGACAGCTGACTCTAGGGAAAGCTGTTGCACTGCTGTTGATAGGAGCGACAGGCTCTTATACTGCAACACACAAACTGAAAACGCCAAGCATTTGCTACAGCGTGTGGTGCGCAGTTAGGCCCTACACTGTGCGAATGCATTCGGTATGGACAATAGGAACTCGCCACTCGCTACGAAATCTTGCGCATGCGCATCTGTGGCATTACTGGCAGGTATTACCTCGTGTTCTGTGAACAGTAGCTATGATTTTTACAGAAAACTGTTCAATTGATTCTCTATGTTACGGCAGGTGGTAAATATAGTTAGCAGCGAGCTCTAAATGATTATTAAAATAATGAATCAGAATTTTATGTAGACAATTTTGAAACTGAATAAGTGCATCTGTATTGGTGTACAGCGCACGACACTTCGAGAAAATGTTGTATTAAATTGAAATAGAAAATCCTTGCCAAGGATACTAGCACTGTTAGTTCTTATTCGGGAGTTGCTGGATTCAGACGAAGGTGGGGGTTCCCATATGCTGGTCGAGACGTTTCCTGGCTTTCCTCAGTTCCTACAGGCAAATTCCGGCTTAGCAATTTAAGTTAGGCCATTGCACTTTCCGTCCACAAATTTTGCAATTTGTTATTCTGTAAATGTTCGACACCAATCATCTGTGTTATTGACGGCGTTCTTGACGAAAATATAAATTAATTGTAATTATTTAGCAATCAGTTAATGCTGTTCTGGGAACGACAAAATTACTTCTGATCTGAAAGATTTTTATTCTATTGGGGTGGGTATTTAAATTTTAGCGCACTCTTTGGGAAAAACATGAGAATTGTTTGAACAGAAGAAGATAGAATTGTGAAATAAACGTCATTTTGTGGACAATAAAAGAGAGATTTTTCAGCGTGTCTTAAGAATGCGGTAAATTTTCTTTTTGCCTAAATATATAATACGAATCTACAGGGATGTTTGACTACGCGAGTTTGTACATGCTAACGCAGGTCAAAAGGTTAAATAACTTTATTAAACGTTATCTGACGTGAAACACTTGTGAGAAATGTCTTAAAATTCATCAGGGAATCATTTACTCTGTATTTTATCTTCCTAACTTTTCTTCTTTCCTTACCTTTCTTACCTCTGTACTTTCCTGTGTATGTAACAATAACAAACTGAGTTTTTTACATCCTTATTCCTCAGACGGCACTGTTTCAAAAACATAGTTGCCATCAGTGTAAATACGGTATGTCAAAACTACATATTTTTAATTGAAAAAAAAGAGCAAGAAATAAGAGACAGTAAATCACAAACCGTCCCCATTACGTGTATACAGTCCCAGATTTACTGTGCAGTTCCCAGTTTGTGGACTGTAATAGCATCACTATTTATTTCTGGTTGCCCACTGTGGACAACGGCCAGATTGCGAGCAGCCAGGCGCTTGATCGCCCATACACACGCGGACCAAGCGTGATTTGCTTATCACAAGTGGCACACCCATTAGGATGACACAAGAATTAAACAAACCATTTAAAAATGTCAAATGCACGCGGTGGGTTTTAATTACTGCGATAATCGCGGCCATTCGATGACGTCACCCACCGGACGATCAATGTCCACCAGAAATGAATGACCATTAACCACTTCGCACACAAAATAAAAGCACTCTCCTAGCCAGCAAATCAATTTCTGTTCAGCGCATGTGCAGATGAGAAGTTGTGTTATCTCCCATTATGAGAGAGATGATATAAGTTTCGGGTTGAGTGAGGATACGGGGGAACGGATGAATATTCTTCCATTCCCTAGAGTAAAGAAGAAACTTATGTTGTGGTGATAATTAATATCCCTTTACTGGTATCTCTTACATCACATTTCCTCAGTGACGTTCATAAAAAATAGCTTTACGTGTGTGTAGTTTGAAAAAGATATCTCCTTATAATTTTGACTGTAGCCAACTCTGCACTAATAGCACGGGCAGCGTACGTATAACGCAAAACTTTGGCGCCTTCACGTAACCGTTTTTGTAGCGGAAAGGCAACAGTGCATCCTGTGTGTATTGTTGAAATACATATCACTGTCAATAAGCATAAAAATGCTTTTACGGCGATTTTATGACGCCAGCAAAAATGAAACATGTTTAGGTCTTGATGTAAAGTGCTCGATATTTTTGTTTGATTTTAACGAAATTGGGAGTTTCTCGACAGACTTTCATATAAGTCTCCAATCTAAAATTTTGTGGATATCCGTTCAGCGAGAGCCGAACTGATATATGTGGACTGACGGAAGGACGGACGGACAGACAGGCAGATGATGAGGCGGACAGATGATCAGACGGAGAGACGGCCGTGACGAAGCTAATAAGCGCTTTTGGCGAATATGCGAACGAGCATAATAACTTTCCTCATATCGCCGTATTTACTTGGCAACTGACCCATTGCGTCAAAGATGCAGGCCAGTAGAGTATGAACTCCATAAACCGCGCCCCGGAGAGCTGGAAGTTGATTCTTGAATTTGTTTCAGCAGCAGGTCTTAATGCACTGAAGAATGCTCCACCGCTCCCTTTAAGTGGATTATACCAAATTATTTGGAATGAAGTCCTCCAGAGATGCCGAGATTTGCTGTGCTAATCACGAAATTCTGCACCTTGTGTGTTGATCAGAGGTTCACAGCTGTGCTCACCACAACCCGATCGTGAGCCAGATTAATCAAGCCATAACTTCCAGTCTCTTGATTATAGTGACTTTTATCCTCGTGTCTAAATCCAGGTGTTCCATTCTGGCTCTTTCATTCATAATTTCTCATTTAAATTCGGCATTTATTTCCTATCTCTTGCATGTATGCTGCATGTTCCACCAACCTCATCCATCTCGGTTTCATACCTCAGTAAGATTTAAAGAAGATTTAGATTATAAAGTTTTTCATTATGTGATTTTTTCTGACTGTTACTTAGTATCTGTAATGATGGTGGTAACAAGTCATTTCTGTTGGCGAAATGAACTGCCACATCCGGTAGTGCTGACGTAATACTTGTACATCTGAGGACAGCCAGACATTTCCGCTGCTCTTAACGCAAGTGCCTTTATGCGGACTTTTCTAAGTGATCCTAATGTCCGAAGACTTACGATTTCATTAAAAATTTAAGAAAACTGTATTTAATTTTTGGAATACTTCGTATAATACAAATCTGTCGTCATTTAGTCACCCTACTGTTCACTGTGTTCTGCAGTTAGAATCCCCGTCTATTCATGACCGTCTCTACACGATCCATCTTTACGACAGCTCCTATACCGCCGCCTCTATACGATTCTCTACAAAGTCATCCGCATAAAACTGTCTCCGTAAGACCTGTCTCTATACAACCCTGTCCTTGCAACCGTCTACATAAGACCGTTTTGTGTAGAAGTGTCTGTATAATGTCACTTCCATGCGATAGTGTTTTTACGACCGGCTCCATGTGATGTTCTCTACACAACCAGATACAGAAATGAAAATTTACTTTGTCGAAAATCTTCGTTATCAAAAGAGCGTAACTCTAAACACTGGAATTTCGTTGCCTGAAATTTATAAAGTAATTTTAAAATTTCATATCTGAATGGTACATTTGCAATTCGTCATAACATTTTTAAATTGTTTTCTACCTCACTTATTTTGTAAGATATATGTGTCATGAAGCAGATTTACGCCTACACAAAACACAAATGAGTTTCTGGGTAGGTCTGCGTCATTAGTTTGGACTGGTGGAATGTTAATGGGAAGACGATAATAACCGTCTCCTGTTTCAACTGATATCAAGTACATCTATGTCCCAACGTAGATGATGGTGTGTCCGGTGGATTTTATTGCAGAAATAGAATATACACTTGTTGCAGTCACATCTTTCTCGCTATGTCGAGACTTGATGGCTAGATTTCTTGTGTTGATGTAGTTCTCATATGGTCACGGATGCACCAATCATATACATCGCTACATTTACGGAATCTGTTTCCGTTGTCAGGTTTATATCACTCGCTACAGTGTACCTGGTTAACCGTTTACATGACAGTAATTCTCCAGTGGCGTGTTGTAAGGATTTCTATTACCGAACATGTTTGTTGGTTGTTTATTCGTGAGCTGTCACTGGATACATGTTCCCAGCAACTGCAGTGATATTTTCTACGCAGTCATTGAGAGACGTCTGCCTACCTTTATCGACACGTTGCACGAAGGGCAGTAAACACATTAGTTATATGGTAAACGGCTTCACCACACATAGTTTTGATCGTGGTACTTACTACTTCCATGGACCGTATTCCCTGTGTTAAGTGAAATGTGTTACAACATGTTTCCCACACGTGCGCACACGCACTGTTGATCTATTTCTTATGATCTGTATATTAACCCTTTAAAGACGAAGCGTATTTGTTCTATATAAGGACTCAGTGCGTACCGCGCTGTAAACACTACACCTTGGTTATAAAAACCAGTCTCTTAATGTTTTATAAGGCAGAAGTTGCTGTTTGTTCTGAGATCCGTACAAAACACATAAACGGAATGTGAGCACCACGTAGAATTTTTTAACGTTAAACCTGGTCGTATGTAAAGTTACTGCTAGGCTTTAAAAGGTTAAACAGCGATTACTTCGCTAGAGACTTTTAACCCGTTGTTTTTTAATGGATCTCGTGTGTGTTTACTACAAAATTACCTTTTGTGCTCTTATGTTTACAATGTTTGTCCAACAGACGCCCAGTAGTTAGATACAGAAGTGCAGAATCATATAGCAAGCTTCCGGCATGTTTCAGTAACTGTACAATTCCGCATCTATGACATAATTAGCAAATGTTGTGCTGTTTTTTGCTGAATACCTCCCTGAAGACGGCAGAAAAAAGTCGACACGTGTAGGAGTCTAGCTATATGATTGTATAATATTGTATCCAATTATTGTGCCATTATTAGAATAATCATTGTAAAACTCTCTTACTGCACGCAACATGCATATTATTGGATTTTTGTACATTTGTTATACGACATTAGGACGCCAGAGATAGACCTAAGGTAAAACATAACTGTAGGCTCTGCTGTGTAATGTAATGAGAGAAATAACGGTTGTGTTTTCCTGTGCGAGCTGACATGTCGCAACAGATATCCTACTGTTATCACAATGTGCCACATGACACTGAAAATGTGGTTCAGCGTGTGAAGTTAGTGCACTGTGTTTCAGGCGACTACCAGGCGGGCCGATCAGCTATCGTATAACCCATCAGGTTACTCATATCATCAGTTCATGTTCTCTGCATTCTTACGTAATACGTGAATACGAAAACAGTCCGAAGACATGTGAGAGTAAGTGCTTGATTTTGAAAGCAATTTGGGGCTTTTTGGTTGAAGTTAATGATATACAAAGAATTAAATATTCCCGTACTACTAGTCACAAATAGTAATCTGGTGACTTTTTCAGGGTTGGAATAAACGGCCATGGTGATAGTGTGCAGTCAGTGTTGTGACAGCAGAGAAGTACGGACACGCAGCTGGTGAGTAGACAATTTGTCATTATTGTAGTGGCGCAGTTGACGTTAATCACCTGTGAAATTTGTCTTTCATTATACTTTATAAACATATGTCTGGGTTCTGATATAATCTCGATACTTCTTTCGGAAGCCACGTTGGTGCGTCTTCATGCTTTGAGAGGTGGATTAGCTTTCTCCATTTAAACTCTCATATGCTTGTCCACAATCAATATGAATTAATGTTGGTGACTGACATTATCCGAAACTTTCTGTAACCTCAATACAGCCTGCATTATTTATCCTAGAAGATATATTCACTGTGTTTGTTAAACTTGTTTAGTCATATGTTTGCGTGTAACTGGGTGCAGTCGATAAGAGGGTTATTCCTCTGAAATTATTGCAGTTATTGGCGTGTGTTGATTACAGTTCGTATTTTTCAGTCTTCGGGCACTTAACATTAATACTGTCACACCGTTTGGTTCTAATCAAGTATTCTTATTATAACAGACATTATATGTCTGTTAGCCTTTAATACACATTGCACCACATGTTGCTAGACATACTTTTTCGACGCTTAAACCTAAGGTCACCATCAGTGCCGTATATGGAGTGCAATTCCAATTTGTATATATTCAAACCACAGTCATGCACAACACAGTATACAAATTTGTAACTGTGTTGTGGATGACAGTGGTTTGAATGTGTATATCTGACTAAGCGCAACGAGTGTGTCTCACCTAAAGACAATTCGAGTTTGTTTGTGGAACTGCCTAATCAACTAAATATTTTTGTCCTTTGTAATTAATAAAAAAATTATAACTCGAATATTTTATTGTCAAAATGGTCGAATTTATAGTTTACATTAATCTTATATTTTAACAACACATAACGGACTCTATATTTGGTGTTTATGCCATATGTTGTTGAATAATTTTAGTAATTTGTCGTTTAGTGGAATACCGCTAACAGTTCTACATTGAACTTAACCGTGTAGGGGATCTTTTATACTTTTAGCTTCCTTAATACTAGGTCGAGTTCTTCCATTTTTATGTCCCCTTTATTTAGTGAAATTTAGCAACTACTTCTGCTACCCCCTCCCCTCAAATGCCATGGTTGAACCGGAATTTTGACTCTAATATTCTTCCAAAACTCCATCGATATTAGGTTTGTTTTACCTTATCAGTTACCTACTTCTAATTGTAAATGCTGTAGTGTTTTGAAACGGCTTCTTTGTGGGCATGTTGTATCAGGTTCCAGTGATTTCACAAATTTGTCCCAGCCGTTTCGTCGAGACTTTTTCTTAAACTTTCTAACTTCTAGTCGCATGATACGAGTTTTGTACTTAGCACAACTTATTGTTGTGGGTCTTTTGTTTGTAAATGTGTTTTATATTAATCTTTTTCCAATTATCCCTTTTAAAAGTTGTCTAGAATGAAGAAAAGACGTACTGTTTTGTGCAATTTTCTTTAATTTCCTCCTTTCAGTGATGGAACATATGCAAAATTCTGAACAAAATAATGAGTTTTAAAGTCAAAATCTTTATAAGGACGTTTTACAATATACGCACCATTTTGAAACCTAAAGCTTTAAGTAATATGCTGCTATAAATGCCTTTCATATGGACCTGAAATTTCATATATATTGACAAACTCTGTTTTTAGCAGTTGTGCGAATAGTGAGTATCTGACATTAAGGTCTTTGTTTGTTAGCCCGGATATTTCTTACACTGTTACTGTCCTTTGAAAGGGTGGAAGAATTCAAGTATTTGGGAGCAACCCTAACGAATCGAAACTCCATTCGTGAAGAAATTAACAGCAGATTGAAGTCGGGGAATGCTTGCTATCATTCGGTGCAGAATCTTTTTTCTTCCAGGTTACTATCCAAAAGCAGAAAGATTAGGGTATACAGAACTATAATTTTACCTGTTGTTCTGTATGGATGTGAAACTTGGTCTCTCACACTGAGGGAGGAACAAAGACTGAGGGTGTTCGAGAATAGGGTGCTGAGGAGGATATTTGGCCTAAGGGGGACGAGGCGACAGGGGATTGGAGAAGACTACATAACGAGGAACTTAATGACCTGTACTCATCACCAAATATTATTCGGGTAATAAAATCGAGAAGACTGAGATGGGCGGGGCATGTGGCACGTATGGGGGAGGAGAGAGGTGCATACCGGATTTTGGTGGGGAGACCCGAGGGAAGGCGACCACTTGGGAGACCCAGGCGTAGATGGGAGGATAATATTAAGATGGATATTCGGGAAGAGGGATGGGGGGGCATGAACTGGATTGAGCTGGCTCAGGATAGGGACAGGTGGCGGGCTCTTGTGAATGCGGTAATGAAACTTCGGGTTCCATAAAATGCGGGGAATTTCTTGACTAGCTGAGAAACTGTTAGCTTCTCAAGAAGGCCTCTGCTCCATGGAGTTAGTTAGTTAGTTACTGTTAAGTAGTCAACTGGTTCATTTACCATTTCCGCTTCATGATTTTTGCAAGGTTTCTTACGAGTGCGGGGGAAGTGTCCTCGTGCACTGAATTTTTGTGTAGGTATTACGAACCGTTTATTGTAATACATTTTACCGCTTACTGTTTCATGTAATGAAGTCTGCAAAAATGATCTGAGGCATTCCGTATTCTGCACGCACTACACAAAGTTTTGTGTGTATTCATGCGTTTAGTTTCCAGGGTTCAGCGAACGTCATCTGTGGCACACTTTTACATACGTGTTCAGTCCTTTTACGAGCATTAATTCATTTCAGTATTCCCAAGTTCTGCAGAATGTAGTCAGTTTTCAAGCTTTTCATTCCAACATTATTTCTTCTTTGTTAATCGTCCTTGTTTCCATGACAGTAGGGAATTTATACATAAGACTGTACCTTGCAGTGTATGCTAATTAATATCGGAGTTACAACTGGCGATGACACTCCAACGCCTAAATGCAAAGATACGAATACATATAAGTGAGATTTCACGCTAAATTTTCGCTTTTATTTTTAATTTTATCAGGCGTTCACAAACCTTCTTTCTTAACCTTTTAAATCACTCGGTAACTTTACATACGACCAGGTTTAACATTAAAAAATTCTACGTGGTGCCCACATTGCGTTTATGTGTTTTGTACGGATCTCAGAACAAACAGCAACTTTTGCCTTATAAAACATTAACATATTGGTTTTTATAACCGAAGTGGAGAGTGTTTACAGCGCGGTACGCACTGAGTCCTTATATAAAACAGATACGCTTCGTCTTTAAAGGGTTAATATGTTTATAACTTGGGTTTTTGTTTGTAAGATGGTTCCATTGCGATTGTATTATAAGGCAAATGCATACAATAAAATTACATCCGCCTTAAGGCTGAACTTGTCCATAAGGAAATTTTATTTTGCAAGCCAGCTAACTGATTCTGCAATTTGTCCAGTTGAACGGTACTGTACTGTTGACAGACCTGCAGACCAACTGATATATTATGGCTATAGCTGTCTGTTCTTACTGAACGTCTTGTAGCTGCTCATCTGTATGTGGTTTGGAGTTACATATGTGAACGGATTTTGGCAGCCGAAATCGTTGCTACCTATTTACTTATAATTTTCAACTTAACTGATATTTTTACTTCTACCACGTTCTTAGTTTGCAGATGTGTCATATGCTGTCGGTATGAACTGCAAGTAAATAGCACGCACGTATTTTCATAACAGTAAGTGACGTTCTTAGAAAAGAAAGCCTGTGCATAAAACATGCACAGACTAAGTCAGATGCGTGTAGAAATATTTAGTGTATTGCCTGAAGCATATTCAGCAAAGAAAATTCACTCCTATATGCCGAATTAATCCTTATACATATCCATATACCCCAGTCTGTGTCGAGCCTTTATCAGCGTCGCCCAGGACAGGACTGGGCAATTTGTTTTGCTCGAGGATTTTTTTCGGCTGTTTCGAAGCTACCGCAGGTCGGAAGTTCTCTCGTCAGAAAATTTTTGTGCGAAGTAATTTTTAAACATCAGCCCTGAGGAAATCTTACTATGCAGACGTTAAAATAAGTTCTGCAATTAAAGTAAATGTATTTTGGAATGTAATACGTGGTAGATATTTTCCGACGTTTCAGATGAACCTGTTCCCTCCGTCTTTAAGATAGATGATTATATTTTAAAGTAGCAGGTTATAGCACCCCAGAATGCATTTATCTTTGTAGTCACTGCCGCAAAATGTTGAAATGTACACACAGACTAACATTTCTGGCCCGTTCGCTCTGTCACTATTCTAAATTTTAAACTCGTCTCATGTAAAGTGCCACTTCTGTTACACCTGTCTTTATAAAATTTGATGTACGGAAATTTTCACGTTTTCGCAGGACCTAAAGTATGAAATTTTATAAAAGCTAGTGAAATTTTTCTTGACTTAAAGAGATGACGTAGTGTAATACCCTCTTCTGGTAGTTATCTCGGAAAGCATAATATTCGCGGGAGGTTATTTGGTAATAAAATTTGCTAAATCATACTAAACAACATTTGTTCGAAAGGCTTCTCGCGCCCATAAAAACTGAAAAGTGGCCAGACTAGAGCCGAGTCATTTATACAAATATTCGTGTTGGGCAGAATGAGCAACGTGTCACTGTAAACTGAGTGTGCTGATGAATGGCACATACGTAACTTTTCGAACCCAAGAATTTTGAATTTGGTATGAATAATTATCTGAATATTGGAAATTGTGTATAAAAATGTATTGCCAACCTTACAGAGAACAAAGTCCATGTCCATTAACAAGACAACCTGTAAATACTGCCTATGGAAGTGATTGATTTGGTTTTTGGCATTCTACGAAACACATAAACGCATAATATCGACACAATGCAGCGCTTTTAATGTAACATTAGGTGGCAGGTATGGTGAACACTGAAAGTTTAAGGGCTAAACAGCGTCAGAAAATTTTCACGACCTTACGTAAGTAAAAGCCAAAGGGATATATAGTTTTGAGAAGGAAGTATCTTCCTTCGAAACGCCGGGATCCGATTACCGACAAGAACTAACGACCTGCATGGAGCAGAATGCTTCTTGAGAACCTAATAATTCCTGAGCTAGTCAAGAAATTTCCCTCAATTTTGTGGAACAAACGAATGAACATAAACCTCGTGTTCAGAAGAGCCCGTTCTTTACAGAGCTTGTAACTCTGCGTCATGTCATATAATAGTTATGATGTTGCTTCAACATATGCAAATTTTGAGGAGCTTACCGTCGCTATTATGAAAACTGTGCGCTTAATTCCAAGTATAGCGTGAGACAGAAACGACACTTAAACTTGCCTTAGCCTTGGACATACCCTCGAAGTAAAGAAAGCTGAACGCGTCCCAAATCTTGACACTTTGGAAATCGGAACACGTCCGTAGGAAGCTGTTTTATACTCGTTTCCCATAGCCAACGAGGTCTTCGTAGGCGATAACAGCGAGAAAATCCGGGACGCAGCTGCATTCATTTCTTGCTCTTTATGCGAGTTAACCCATCTCCCCTTCCCCTCCATTTGGAATCTTGAGAAATATTCAAGTGCCACCGGATATGATATCCATTGCATGACATTACCGTATACAGTTTTGAAACTATTCATACCTACAGGATCAGGCGGAAATCTGAATTCCCTGATTCTTTCATGGATTTCATATTTAAATCGTAAATGCGATTCAGATGTTTCAAGTGTGATATCCTTTCAGTGATTCAACAATTCAGCCATGACATAAATCGAAAGTATTCTGTCACATTAAGGGAAGAACATAAGTTGGGGATGTCTTGGACAACATGTTGAAGATAATGTCTGGACTGCAGCGGGAGGAGGTCAAGTGAGGGTTGAGAAAGTCACTAAATGAGGAGTTTCATAATTTAACCCATTGAACAAGTATTTTTGCAATGGTAAAATGAAAAAGGATGAGATGGGAGCAGCTTGTGGCACGACTGGAAATGTAAGAAGTGCATAGAAGCCCCCCAAACCTGAAAATCTGGAGGAAAGCGACGCTTTGTAAGGTGATATTAAATAGATCTAGGTGCAGTGGCAGGGTGTTCACTGAATTCATATTGAGTCTATCCCGGTTATAACGACAACGGTTTATACGACGCCTCGTATATAGCGTCAGATATTCTGTGGTACCAATTAATTCCTCACTCTTAACCATAACATTATTCTCTTCGGTTATAACAACACTCGTTTATAACGACATAAACTATTCAGTCCCTTTCATTACGTTATAATTTAGTTCGACTGTATTTGAAGACACATAACGGACGCGGCTTTTGTTAACACGAAATGAACCATCTGAATCCAATGTGGCGAATTAATTAACTCATTAATGAGCTGTTGGCTGTAATACTGTGACCCACGGAGTGAGGTAATTGGTTGGTTGCTTAGTTAGTTAGTTAGCTAGCTAGCTAGCTAGTTAGTTGGTCGGTTGGTTGGTTGGTTGGTTGGTTGGTTGGTCGGTCGGTCGGTCGGTCAGTCTGTTGGTCGGTCGGTCAGTCTGTCGGTTGGTCGGTCGGTCTGTCGGTTGGTCGGTCGGTCGGTCGGTCGGTTGGTCGGTCGGTCGGTCGGTTGGTTGGTAGGTTGGTTGATAGAGATATACTTGTTAATAAATCAAATAGTACAGAAGTTCCTGTATTACTGAATTCCAATCAAAATCAACCATCCAAAAAGTGATGTGCGTGGGCAGTCGTAAGCAGTAGTAAGCAGTGTTCGATCATTAACAGCATATCAGTTTCGTACAATATTCTGGAAAAAATATGAGTTTTACATGCGATGTTCTCGGGTGGAGGCATGCAGTTGGCTACCTACCTACCTACCTATCTACTCGTAATATCGCCTTCTCGCTTTCCCTAATGACCTTTTTGTTTAAGTTTCCTTAGTTAATGTGAACAGAAATACGAATACTACCAATTAAAAAAACACGTAATAATGTATTCTGCTGGTGTAAATTCGCTAACGTTATTGAAGCGGGGTTTTTAACGGCGTAGCTTTCTTCTTTCCATAACCTCAGTAATCTCTTAGCTTTAGGAAACTGGAGTACTTCATTCTAAGATTACGTGTAATTTCTTGTAAGTTGCTTAGTTAGGAGTAAGATATCGTGTTGAATTCTTAGACAGAATTAAACATACGGCAACGTTACAGCTCAAGTTTCGCACGAAAGCTGCGAGATCTCCTTCATAAGACATAAAACCTCAACCATGTGCCGCTGTGATCCACACAAGCAGTACTACAGAAGTAACGTGCAAACGGATCGTAAACTTCCAGCCTTCCACATGCAGAAAGTGCAGAGTGTGAGCGTTTCTTGACACCAAATAGGGTGCACTAGACCGTGCTGTATACTCGCTGTTCTTTTATATCTGCATATCGTAATTTTTTACCCAGTATTGCGCATTTCTATGCATAAAAATACACGGCTAAAGGGGTTAGGTTTGGAAATAAAAGTAGTGACAAATTTCAAAGTGAAATCTTCTTGCGCAACTGATTTGTTAGCCACACTGATAGCTTGACATTTTAAGCTTTACCTAATCTGAAGCTCTGAATTTTTAATAGGACTCTTTGCTTACAAATAAAGTGGCTTTGAACTACTATCTGCATTTCACAATTCTGCTTTGTTGTGTCTCCTTTTTATCACCTTTTGCACATTTCTTTTTTCCTTTCTGTTCCTTATTTATCTTCTTCGTTTTGCCTTTTGCCCTATCCTTGTTAACAGCACCACTCTGCTTTCCCTCCCACTTTCTTTATTTTCCTTTCCGCTTCCTCCCCGTTCTTCCTTCATGTCTTCTCACTCACCCTTTTGTTTTAATTGTCTCCCCTCCACTCTCCTTTTGCTTCCTCTTGCTTCATCTCCTCTCTCCGCTTTCTTCGTCCTCTCCTTCTCCTAGCTCAGTGTCAGTCTCTTTAATCTTATTCTTTCCCACTTCTTCAGTTTTCTTCGTCCACCTGATGATTTCAGGACGTTCATCGGTTTCATATTCAGTTCCATCTACTGGCCGTATTTGAGCGCTTCGCGTTGTGCGCTTGTGCGTTCCACTATTAATTTTCTATGTGGAATCACACACCGGAAATCTTGGGTAATCGAAAATTTTAACCGCAGGTGTAGGTTAAGAGGGGTAATTGAAGGTGGGCTGAAGGGACTCTGTGTGTGTGTGTGTGTGTGTGTGTGTGTGTGTGTGTGTGTGTGTGTGTGTGTTTGATAACTTTGCCCTTAGCTAAACAAAGTAACTAACCCCGTGCAGTAAACTTTCCTTGAAAATCTAGCAGTTGTTTACCTGGACAAGAAATTACTTTCATTTTATGGAACCCGAATGGTTATTACAGTTGCTTCAAAGTTGTCCATTCCGTGCATTTTTAGGTCAATGTATTCAATTTATTCTACCACCTAAATGCACATTATTAGTTACGTATGAGTGTGCCGGAACCTACTGCAGGTTGTGGAACCTTGTACCAGTTGCAATTGGCTTTAAACTTGGCATATAGTGCTCCATGAAGATGGTATGCCTGTACCGAAACATGTCGTAGCTACGTACTCCTGGCTCACATGTTACTTATAAAGCTCACAAGTGTCGCCAAAGTTTATCATCCGGAAGGAAAAGAAAATTTTGAGATCAATAATGAAAGTATAATTTTATCTGCATGTTGGCCAACCAAATTGTAATTTTGAACTAGAATTTTATGTACAATCTTATATCACCTTACTTTCTGCATGCACCGATAAGTTCATTATCTAAATATTTGAGAGATGAACAAAGACGAAGTCGGCATTTGACATTTTTATTGTCCGTTTTAATAAGGAATTTAGGTTGAAATTTTCATACATGCATATTTGCGTACCTTTGGTGACCGAAATAATGACTGGCCGAATGACGATTCAATTCTTCCTCCATGAAGCGTATTAAAATTTTTTAACCTTGTGGAATTATTTCGAAAGGACGGTAAGACTGGAATGTTTGTACTGCCTTACGGACTTAATGGAGTGAAACAGGCCTGCCACAGTCTCCACGGCA
This sequence comes from Coptotermes formosanus, assembly GCA_013340265.1. Lineage (NCBI taxonomy): Eukaryota > Metazoa > Arthropoda > Insecta > Blattodea > Rhinotermitidae > Coptotermes > Coptotermes formosanus. The sequence continues at coordinate 2,046,047 of BLKM01002586.1, forward strand.
GTAACATTTATGCTCAACATAATACTGGATCATTTCAAAATATCTTTGAATATATCTCAGTTCTGTTTACAGACGATAAAAATGCCGCCCAGAGCGACGTATTTACGTACATATTTGTATTCACGAGAAAGAAGGCACGCGGAAGTTAATGGTGACGTGGCTTTAGCCGCCAAAAGTCATGCAAATTACACCAGGCTCATTTTTCTTTGTTTCATTTTTGAGGGCCAGCAATTGATGTTGTATTGGCACGAACGTAATTACCTTAGCGTTCATAGCTTTCACTAGCAGGGGTAACAAAGTAGAGGAGGCCATGGCCAGGAAACGAGCCGAAGGGCCATGTGAAGGAAGGAAGGAAGGAAGGAAGGATGGATGGAAGGAAGGAAGGATGGATGGAAGGAAGGAAGGAAGGAAGGATGGATGGATGGATGGATGGATGGATGGAAGGAAGGAAGGAAGGATGGAAGGATGGATGGATGGAAGGAAGGGAGGATGGATGAATGGAAGGAAGGATGGGAGGAAGGAAGGAAGGATGGAAGGATGGATGGATGGAAGGAAGGGAGGATGGATGAATGGAAGGAAGGATGGGAGGAAGGAAGGAAGGATGGAAGGATGGATGGAAGGAAGGAAGGAAGGAAGGAAGGAAGCCGTGATTGCTCAGTCAGCATAGCCACAAAACTACGGGGTGGATGACGGAGGAATCGGGGTTCGCTGGACAGGAAAGAGATTGTGTCTTCTTCAAAATGTCTCTAACGGTTATAGGTCCAAACCAGTCGCCTCCTACGTAGTATTCAGTCGATACGGGGGGTCTGTCCCCTGTGTTAAGGCTCCCGTGGCCTGAATCTGACCACTCACACCATCTACTTCTAATTTCTCCGATGTAAACCTGATCACTTTCCCTCGGTGTTAGCTTCCCCACAGGGTTGCATAAGTCCCTCTCTCTCAGAGGATATTTACAGGGGAGGGAAGGAACAACACCGGACGTGTCCTTGTCAATGACGGCCACCAGCGCATGTGCGCTATTTATTCTATGTGACCACTAGTAAATAACACAAGCAACACTGAATATGTAAGCTCTCTCAAGTCCGTTAAAGTTACGTGTTGTTGCTTGAAAAACTGAAAACCAACTTCCTTGGTTCTGGCACAACATTCGACACCTACCCCCAAAGCCACTGCTTTCGGAATCGAAAGTCATTGGCTGCCCAAGGCGCCGGTATTGAATGTTCCCGGACAAAGGCGAGTTTAAATTTCTACTGCTTGTCCAGAATCTATTATTCTCGAATCCTTCCTCTCAAGTGCCTAAACAAAATTACCGTAAGGGTTTCCTCAGTGCAGGTCTCCGCTAATTCTCCTTCCTTGTTACAGCGAGGAACTCCGCCAGATAAACAGGCACTTACTGTTAGCTCTGCCCGATGTTCCCACGCGAAGTTGAGAAAATTTCCACACACTAATTTTAAAAAGAATCAAATTAACTAAAATCGAGAGACGCGTGCTGTACAACGGCCCTGTTCACACGTCTCATCTGCATAACCAGATAAACACGCCAAAATCTAGTTAGCCTGCTATCACAGGAGCACCTGTTCTTGGAATCGAACCAAGTACGGGCTGTCTCCAATGTGTGGGGGCTCTTTCCATTTCTGTATATTCCTTCATGCCTTGGTGCGTAATTAAGTGAAGGGTCGGCTGTACCTTGTTGCGTCGATTTCAGTGTAAGGTGCTTACCCTAATTTTAATATCTTAGTAACATCCAGAGACAGTAACTGCCAGGCTAATTATGCCATTTTTATTTTTACAGCCATCTCACCCTCTGCCTTAAAGTTGGAACAGATAAATCCGAACCTAATAGTTCTTAGGCCTTTAATGGCTTCTGGAGTGAATAGAACTTGGGGTTGATATAATACACTTTAGGGTTTTCGAATGCAAAACAAAAGGAGTCACTAAGATTCAGTGCAGCTTCAGACAGAGAGGTCTTAAGACACACACAGAAACCCATTATAATGCCCTTGGTGTAGCCAGACCTAGAAGATGCCATCAACTTTACTTAGTTCAAAATTCTATCTTTAAATCCTTCCCTTTCGTTATACGAACGAAGAAAAGGGGACTAGAAATGAACGAGTGAGAACGGAGGGGTGTTTACAAGCTGAATGATTTCATATCCGCTTCCAATTTAGTTTGTTCCTTTATTACAAAGACTTCGTATCAGTTAAATTCAGGTTACGTTTTACTACACTCACGCGAGTGCACTTTGATATATATATATATATATCAATTAAATCTGTCTACTTCTTTCTTCTGACGAAGAAATGTACAGACGATATGGATATGTTATGAAAAATTCTGTCTGTCGAGAAACTCGCTGTTAGGATCTGTTTACAAGGGGGGATTTTTATTTTACCCAGGTATTAGTCCAAAATGCATAAATTGATTTAGACACTGACAGCTCTGCACTCAAAGAATATTTGTTTGGTAAATAAACAGTACTTTGTGGTAAGCTATGTGATTTCTTTAAGTGTACTTTGCTCAGAGAATTGTAGTAACTTTTTTATAATTTATGTTTTAATGGTTTATAAATTTTTAATCTAATAAATTAGCAGCGCTTTTCATTTTTCTGTGCCACCAAGGTTTCCTGTAAGTGGAGTCTCGTTATGTGATTCGAAGGCACATAACATATATAAATACTACAGAGATTCCTTTGATAATAAATTTAATAATGATACACTTACTAGAGTTTAGAATTCTTTTTAAATAAATGCAGTATTGGCAAACTTCTTTACTCCTAGCATCAGAGGTCCTGGGTGCCCGAGGAAATATAGACTCGCTATATTTATGGGGATTAGGAACTTGGAATTCAGTTTTATTCAGCATAGGCCATTATTATGATGATAATGGCGATTATTATTATTATTATTATTATTATTATATAAACGTTAATTTATAGCATGTAGACAGAACGTCACGTGTGAGTATTTGACACACCTGCTTTGTATTCGGGACGTTGCTGATCCGAATTTTGGTACAGACGCCTGGCAACCTGATTGAGGTTTGTTATGATTTTATCAGTTTCCTCAGATAAGGGCGGTGTAATACCTCAAGTTAGGACATGATTGCTCCCTTTCACAACACTTAAATTCGTTATTCAATAACCATACTCTTATTCGACGTTACAGGTGTGTTCAGTACTAGTGACAGGTTTTTTTTAAATGAAAGATAAATAAATACGCGTAATTGTAGCATAAGTAGATAACAGATATATTCCAGTAGCAGATCAAATGGTAGAGGGAATCTGTATGCCGCAGTAATACGCTATGTATAGACGAAAATAAGTATCCAGTAACAGCGAGAAATATTGCTGCAGGAAGAGAAAACAGGAATTCAAACTTCAGAACTCAAACGTCCGTAGAGTCATTTAACCCTTTAAAGTCAATAATTAACCTGAATCACATTTAAAGCATACCGAGAAGTGAAGAGTCTCCATATCGGTTATAATCACCATTGTTTAATACTGTATAAGAAAAGAAAAGCTCCATGTCCTGAGGTCCATAAAATTCACAGTAATACGCTTTGTGGGCAGAAAGTAAAATTTTTGAACATTAAACCTTGCGGTGTATAAGGCAACGACAGGGTCTTGAAGGGTTATACATAGTTATATTGAACAGAAATTTTCGTACGCCTTACAGCCGATCCCGGTGCCCGCCCCGTCTAAGGCGTGGGTCTGCGGCCGCTCGCTTGCTGGGATTGTGGGTTCGAATACCGCCGGGGGCATGGATGTCTGTCTCTGCGAAGGGATAAATTATATTACATATATACATACACTCTAGCCGATCCCAGTGGCCGCGCGGTTTAAGGCGTAGGTCTGCGGCCGAGCGCTTGTTGGGATCGTGGGTTCGAATCCCACTGGGGGCATGGACTACGACAGGAAACATACACTCTAAAATTTGTAAATCATATGAACTGCCAATAGCGAAGGAAATGCCTGAAAGGATAATCGCGGTAACAAACAATGTACTTAAAATTGTTGAATTCTACACTGGAATGTTTTAATGTTATTAAAGTTTAGTTTTATGCTCTGAGTACATATTTTATTACAGTACTTTATGTACATTTTATCAGACATAGAATTTTTCATATTCTAATGATTATTTTATAAACCTTTAGTGACTATTCTTTCTGACTGTATTTTGTTCCGCCTGAGGATGGACTTTATAATCGAAACACTTTGGAGAGGGTTTTAATGTGCACAGATACTGAGAAACAAAAGGTATATGTACTAAGGTGTTATACATATAACCTTTTATGTAATTAGTGCAGGATGCGTGTACGAAAATAAACGTACGATTTGTTTAGTAGCTAGTACCGTGCTGTTACCCTCTACGTTTCAACGAAATTGTGAATTTAGTTTCAACAGCTGCGCTGCCCAGTTGTACCGGTTTGCGGTAGTACCACCACATGACACTGTGCACATTTCGCTTATTAACAACTGTTCTATGCAGCAACGAAGACATTCGCTCCGCATTATGTGGGTTTACATTTAAATTTAGGGAATTACTTTTTATATGACCCCACAAGCATATGTTAGCCACTGTAACGTCATTAGGTACAAGTGTGGCTTCTGTTGTGCCAGTCAATAATGATAAAATGTGTGAATAAGTCGTGGTTGAAAGGTCAGGCAAACCGCAAAACGCGTACCTCCTCCTCTCTATCATTGACCACTAAAAGTCGTGGTCGAGTTGTTGGCATTATTGTTCCGTGTTTGGGTGGTCAGAGATTCAAATCCCGGGCGGAACACCGATCATGGCAGGGTTTCAGTGGTTTACCTCAGGCCCTCCAGGCAAATTCTTGTGTAGAACACCAAATAAGGTTACGAAATTTTCCGACCACTTGTTTGCAGTTTATCATTCATTAATAATTTTCACTTCCGATTCTACATATTCTGAGACATTGACAGCATCAATAAATGGAACAGAAAGGTAGAGTAAAACAACAGCATTGACTGCTGCGCAATGCCGGTTCGTACTGGACTTCTTTCCGTTAAGTCTTATGTCGAAAGGAATTTGCTGTTTTAAACAGAAAGCATAAGGTCACCCAGACTCTTCCTGATGTCTCCTGTCCTGGTATTAACATTTAGATTACGTTTCTTCCTTCGGCTTGTTACATATAACTGGGTGAGAAGGTCAAAATGAGTCAAAAAGGACAGAAATTTTCTGCCCATTGCTTTCCGATAACAGAAAAATCATTGCTTTTTTTAAGTTTTCCAGGTTTCTCCTGCTTGTCGTTCTGATAAAATAGGTATTAAGATGAAGATCGATACGAAACATTGGTAAAATGATACTGGCCGGGACAAATAGAAGTAGTCTGAAAAATGATTTGTGCCAACCTCACTTTGTCTGCCACAAATCTCATTCAACTGAACTCAATTTAAATTTTCAGATTCTGCCTCACCTTAAGTAATTGCAGTCTCCATCATAATAAAGATCATCCGGTTAAAGCTGTTTAGGGAAATTCTAGGAATTTACTGTGAAAATCATTTGAAGCGCATAATTGTACACTGGGGGCAAAACGCGATATTTTTAATGGTAATGAAGTATGGACAATATAGTAACCACTGTGTTTTAATTTTAATGCTGGCTTTATAATGCGGTAGTCAGTGTATTTTAATGCTACTGCTGGTTGTACAGTGTAGTAGCCACTGTGTTTTAATTTTAATGCGGGCTGTACAATACAGAAACCACTGTGATTTATTGTCATTGCAGAGTACAACATAGTAGCCACTGTGTTTTAACGTTAATGCGGGCTGTACAATAAAGTAGCCACTGTGTTTAATTTTAATGGGGGCTGTACAATACAGAAATCACTTGTTTTAATGTTAGTGCGGGCTGTACAATAAAGTAGCCACTGTACAATACAGAAACTATTGTGTTTTAATGTTAATGCAGACTGTACAATATAGTAGCCCCTGTGTTTTAATGTTAATGCGGGCTGTAAGTATAGTGATCACTGTGTTTTAATGTTAGTGTGGGCTCTATAATGTAGCAACCACTGTGTGTTAATGTTAGTGTGGGCTGTATAATGTAGCAACCACTGTGTTCTTTATAGTTAAAGCAAGTGTATCTGGTACCAGGTTTCCTCTTATTTTCATGCTGTAGTTACAAAAATTTCTCCGGTAGACAAAGGTCCCAAATATGGGACTTGTGGTCTTCCTCGAGATGACAGTAAGGGTAAATTATTCTGGAATGTGACGCCGTGTAGTTAGGTAAACAGGTATTAACTTTTCGGAGGAACATATTACCTGCCTCTTCAAGTTTGTCACACTTTGTTATCTTTAATTAACTAAAAGGAAACCGTAACAATACAGGACCGTGGGGTTTACTCAACATATCCCCTGTATCATTGCTGGCCGCGCCTGTTGGAGGCGTTCTTACAATACGATATCACATGACTCCCAGTTGCTTGCTGACGGTGCCTTTTAAATCGCAGCCTGTATCGGACCTGAGTGTCATATCGAGGCTGTGTGATTTTCCCTTGTGGACGGCCTCATGTTATGGGTCCCATGAGAAACCCTCCCGCATAACAGGACTTCTAAATAATTTACTGATATGTGAAATCGATAGCATTACTCGCTGTAGTTGTAGTTGTTTCTATAAATGGGCAACACCGGGTAATTAGTACGGAACATAAATTACTTAGCCTAGCACATCTCAATAATTTTTGTTTAGTGACGTGTGTGTAAAAGGCTATCATGTTAATAATGGTAATCAAAATTTAATGTGCCTCTCGTTCATCAATCTACAGTAGAAGCGACCAGCAAGTAATCGATATTTCTAGAACATGCAGCAGCAACTTTAATGATCCTGTGTTCAAACCCAGGTTCTGTAGTTATACAATAGGAGGTCACAAATATACCCGTATGTGTTGAACACCCCCTACACATCACACCGTCTGAGGTTGGAGGTTTTGAATATGAAATTGTCAGCATTGTTAACTGGAATATATATTAGTAATGACTTAACACTCCTGTAACTCTCTCACTTAAATATGCTTGGAAATTTGTGTATGTTAATGAGAGATGTATTTGGTGCAGCAGTACAGAAATACCTTTTAATATGCTATTCTAATATATGAAAAATTTACTATAATGTATAGTATAATGTGGTGCTCAGTGTATAGAATACTTATTGATAAAAAAGGTCAGAGATTTACAGGGTGTATATAAACTATCTTTGTGAACATTTATTTGTCTGTAAAAACCTTATGAATAGGTACAGACACTGTAAATTATCTGGGAGAGAAGCACTCACAGTTTCAGTGGGTAGCCGATAGAATTTAGTAAACTTTGTTTCCAAATGCACTGCAAACGTATGTGTCAGCAAGTGTGTGACAGCTCAGTCGCCGTGATAGCACAGAAGGCACTGGTCCAAAGATGTTTCAGAAAAACCTATCGCAAGACGCCACTTTCAAGAACACCCATGCGTTTTTGGCACAAACATTTTAAAGGGACAGGCATTTTTTGACCCAAAATAAATGCAGTGCATTGACAGAATTTAAAGCCCTATATGCGAGTGGAATTAAAATGAGTGGATAATGTAATTACTAATTATTGGTTTACGTAATTTTTGTTTTACGGAAAAGAATATAGTTTTAAAATATTAAAGAAACCTGGAGTTTACTTAACTGGCTTCCTCAGGCATCGCGTCTCTAACTTAAAAACGAAACGAATATCAAATGCAGTTCCACACAATCTGTTCACTTAAACATCTAATGAAATAACCGTCTTGTAAACTTCCTTTTTCAAATTATGCTGTTTACTTCACGCTGTGTTAAACAACAGACTTATTTAGTGTAAGGGCAGGGCAAAATTTTGATGATTATGTAAAGCGCTGAAGTAGGTAAGCGTGAGGTTTAGTGAGTCATAGTTTTGGTGTTTTCTTCATGCTAACTAAATATAAAGTACTCCTTGTAACACATAAATACTGCAGTTGCAATAAGGCACTTCAAGTGATCGATAGAATGCGTTGGCAGTATTTAAGTTTACCCATATTTCTATCATTGGACAACTTAATATTTCCTCAAAAGCTTAGTGTACGTAAATATGAATACTAGGATGTACCCGAGAATTGTGTTGTTAAGGCGACAAAGCTTGTCGCGTGACACTCCGGATCGCCACGTTTTATACAATTTCTTCCTATCGAGAGGTATAGGGTTTGATTCTCTGCGAGGAGACTGAGGTATATCCTCAAACGTTTTAGTAGAAATACGAATTATCATTACAGCCCACTGTGCGCTTTCCTTTCTTGTGGACGTCTGGCGTCTCTCTTGATTGATCATCGCCTTTAGATGAACATGGGTGTTAGCTTCAGGTTCCGGTCGCTTAACCACTAGAACAAGGACCCCTTCATCTGTTTGTTAGGACAGAGACTCCGTCCCAGATTCCTTCTGGACGTTGTCGAAAAGAGAAAGTCCTCAGAACCGCCGGTAATCTTTCGAGGTATTTGTGGTCGTCCAACCCGTACTGTGGTCACTAGACTGACTTAACCTCCTGACTTCTGGCTTTCCTTAATACTTGTAAGGCGTGACTGCAGAGCAGCCAAGGCTACCTTTTACGAATCCTTACCTCATGTAACGTCATTTCATAAATAAAGACCAGTCAGCACGTAAAAATGAGGCGATGTTAGAACATTATATATCACGCAGTTATGAATTCTGCAGTTGGTTTGGGGAACACCGCAAAGGCAAAATTCTGTTGAACAAACCTGGAACATTGCATCCTCAAATTTTCTGTCGTTAAGGACTTTTCGGAGTCCGATTTTAAGCCGCTATAATAGCCAAGACGCTTTCAGTAAGGATTCCTGTTTTTTCAGCCTGTGTTCCAACCAGCTGTTTCTCAAGTACAAACCTGCTACGGATCCCGAAGTTAAGATGAATGCTGTATCGAATAAATGAATAAAGAACATATTTTTAATTTAACAGTTATAAAAGAATTCCCTTCATATTTCATTGTAGCTTATTTCACATCTTTCCTTTGAACATTGCCTACTTTTTTCGAGATCAGCCCGCCAGCGTCTTGTAAAAGAGGGACCTGTCTATCAAGATTTCTTCTCACGTCCCTATCGACACAGGGGTTTATCCTCAGCTCCGCTCTCCCTCTTTCTCTTCACCGCCCCTGATGCCTATCTGAGAAATTGTAGACGGACTTATATTCCCATTGACGCTGCCATATGAGCAAAGTACTGTTACAGTTAACATTCTGAACAGCTCCGTCTTTTTACCCTCTCCAAAGAAATTACTGCTGGATTCAAGGTGTGATACGTCGTGTAAAAGAAGAAAGGAATAATACACTGCTTGCCATAAGAAACTCTGCTGTTCATGCAACAAATTTTCATTTACAAATATCACAGTTTTCGTATGTGATTAAACTAATGAGAATTAGGAGAGAAAGTTATGTGGGTCGATTGTGAATATGTGCAGAAACATATTTAACGTAAAAACGGAACTTGTTCTTTTTTTCTATGTAATTTGAGACGTGGAACAATTGATACATTTTGCTAATTCCTTAGTATTTGGGAGAGTGTTTGTACTACAAAATTCTCCATTTCGCTAATTTCAACAAGCAATGTGTTTCATGATTCTATCTAATAATATTATTGAAATTTTCAAATATGATTCAATTTAGACGATTTTTATGACCTCAGGAGGAATAAGTATTTATGTCCTCTGAAGCGTGACGTCTTGTAGTTTGGTAGGTACCAAATTTTCGGACGTAACTGCTGCCCTTGTCTTCAGTAATCCGCCAACGAAATAAGGAAGAGATGCGCACTGCCGCTAAGTGCGAGCTAGTGGGAGCAACGCCACTATATGGCAGCCTGTGGTTCTTAGAACGACCTAATTTAAATGAAAGAGGGGGGATAAACGTAAAACGTAAAGAACGTAGAGAACAAAAATAAGTAATAAGTTAATTAAATTAAATTACCACAATAAGGTAAAGGAAAAACAAAGTTAATAAGAATGGAAATAAAATGAAGAAAACCTTACAATAAAAGTTGTAAAAGTAGCCTAAGTGACAGGATAAGTTAAACTTAAAAGAGTCTTTAAAAGGGTAATCCTTTGCCCTAGATACATATAAAATATATAAAAAAAATCGAACACAAAATGGTGCACAGAAATCTAATTCACATTAACACCAGGGCAGCAGCACAGCAAATCCGACGGATGTCACTACATTCTGCAGTGTTTAATAGTGTGAACTTTCTCAACACGAGAGGAACTGAACTCCATGTGAACAGCTTTACGTAAAAGAGAGACAGTGAGGAACCTGATTAAAAATTTCAATAGCACAAAAACTTATTTTGAATGATGTTTTAAATTTACTATTCCCAGTATCTCCATTTTAACCAGTATATCTTAATTTAACATAAGTTCTGCTTTGCAGCTGAAAAGATAATTTGCTGAAACATGTAGAAAATTCGTGGTATAAAGCAATATCCACAGCAACGCTAGACTGGAATCTTTAGTAAAAGTATTTAAAACAGCTAAAGAAACTACCGAGTAAAATAGACCTAACTCCATGCAGCATACATTATTCCGTTTTGGGAAAGTAATAGTTGCTGAGCTAGTCGAAAACTTCGCCGGATATTGTGGAAGTAAATGTTACATTGTCTCGTTCACAGAACCTCATTACTAATCCCTATTCTGACCCAGAAGACTTCTTTCCACAACTTTCTATTCTATATTTGTAGGATCTATGTTAATATAATCCTACTGTCTACGACAAGGTCGGCCTGTTTTCTTCTGTTTTCTTCACCAAAGACCTGTATGAAAATTTCACCATTACCATTCCTGCCACATGTCCCGTCCATCTTATTCTCCTTCATCTGTTCATCGTAATAGTACGTGGTAACTTTTGCAGATCATGCATCTCTTTATTATGCAACTTCTTCCATCCTTCTCCTATTTCCTCTTCCTTGGGTACTAACACTGTCCTCCGCACCCTGTTGTCACTCTCAATCTGTCTTTTTCCTTTCAAGTAAGAGACCAGTTTTTTAGACCCTGGAAAGAAACGACAAAATTACAGTTTTATAGATATGAAGACGAAATATTTTTTTCTGAACGTTAGCAAACACTGCCTGAATTTATTCTAATTTTAATTTGTTCGCGAATACAATTTTTATTAGTAATTAGAGTTAAGATGTAATAATAATAGTAATAAACTAAATGAATATTGTTGCAGTAATTACCAGGAAAGAGAGAGAAGGCATAAATGCGCAAAGTCGATTCCAGACGGAAATCTTAAATGGCTGCCGTTAAAGGCGAAGAAAACGCTCCTTTTCTTAGGATCCTCAAATAAAGGCAAATTGGACCAGCTGGGTCACAGTGTGGTCTTGAATTGGGTTTCCTGCGTTTACTCTACAGCACATGAGCGTTTTCCATGATTTTCGTCAAGCCCAAATTTGCCATCTTCTTCCTTGGTGTTGCATCAGTTAAGATGACTCATTTTGTAAATATTGAAAACACCATATTTATAAATTAGCATTTACTTTCACTACGTCTTAGAACACCAGGAAATATGGTTATGTACTCTGTAATTGCAGCAGTTTCCTATTTGCTCATATAATATGCTGATGTGGCGTGCTGCGTCCATCTTCAAGGTAAACAAGTACTCATACATCCTCATGGCCATATACTCAGTTGATGGAAGCAGAAATTTCCCCTGAAACATCTGTACCCGGCTACACAGCATAACATCTCAGAGAGCCGTGTTCATAATCACCTCCCTGAGAATTTGAAATTAGGAAAGAGATTGATGGAACGGGTCGTACTTCCATAAGTGCGTGAAGTTGAAGTTACCATTTCCTTAGTTCCGTTTGCAAGTTGCAAAAGTTTCACAAATTCTTGTCTCCGTTCGTTTTCTCTGTCTTCAGTCCATGACGCTTTCTACTTGCTTGTGTTCGTAAACCTGCCCGTGAAGCTGGCGAAGAGGAGAATGAAGGAGGATGGGAAGGAGACAGACGGAGAGAGTCTTGGGGTTCCATTTCCTCACTACCACGTGACTTGAACAACCAATCACATTAATTGGTAGGGTCGACATCTTATAGCATTCAGGGACAGTCCAATACAAATCAACGTACACATGTGATAAGTTTTGTGATAAATCTGTAACAGAGAACTGTACCTAACAATGAGTTAAAACGCAGATCGAAGCAAAATTTCGATCAACTTTTTTCTTAGACCATCCCAGACATATTAGCGTTATGTAGAGTTAACTGACCAACGGTACTGCTGAATGTTTACATACACGAAAAAAAAAATCACGGGTGGCTGTCAAAAACCATGCTATTTCGAGTATGCACAGTAGCACGTATGTATCAGGCAGACAACAAAAACATGTACAAACATCGCTTCTTTATTACACTATAAAAGTCATTTTCCCGTTCTCATTACGTACGTCACACTTTTATTCTGACAAAAGTGTCGGAAAAGATACAAGAGCAAGGCAATGATAACGAATTCTCTTTTCGTAAGGTTTTCTTGACTCAGGAAACGATGCCTATCACTAGAGTGAAGATAAATGCAGGAAGTGTCTGTCACTGCAGTATAAGATTTTGTATTGTGGGTGCTGGAGAACAGACTGCTGAGAAGGCAGTTGGGTCTCGGATGTCGCAACGGAAGTAAGCCTGTAATTTAAGTACTAGTAGCTTCATAATTAGTGCCAATCCCAGAATATTATTAAGGCGAAAATCTCGCTGATTGTTAGATGCTCAGAACCAATAACACGCCTGGGAACTTAAAACTTCCTACAGAATACCTTCACAGAGAAGACCGCTTACAAAAACCTAAGCATAACTTAGAGGATAATATTCAAGTGGACTTGAAAAATGTGGGATAAAGGTATAACCGGCTTAGAATAGAGGGCAATTCCGCAACTTATGAACACTAATTAAATTTAGCTTCCATGTAAGGCTTAAAATATCTTGACTGAACTCCTGTAGTAATCCCAAGAAGCACTTTTGTTCGATGCAGTTGCTTACTTACTTACTTACTTACTTACTTACTTGCTTGCTTGCTTACTTACTTGCTTACTTACTTGCTTACTTACTTACTTACTTGCTTACTTACTTGCTTACTTTCTTACTTTATTACTTGCTTACTTACTTACTTGCTTACTTACTTACTTGCTTACTTGCTTACTTACTCGCTTACTTACTTACTTAATTGCTTACTTACTTGCTTGCTTACTTACTTGCTTACTTACTTACTTGCTTACTTACTTACTTACTTACTTACTTGCTTGCTTACTTACTTGCTTACTTACTTACTTGCTTGCTTACTTACTTACATACTTACTTACTTACTTACTTACTTACTTACTTACTTACTTACTCCCTTAACTTGCTCAACCACCTGCAGGTATAAAACTTTCATTTTCAGAAAATTAAGAGCACGATTAAAGTACAATTCTTCAGTACCTACATTAAATACATTTAAGTTTGAATCATCTCTTTTTTTACTTTATGACAGTAGGCTTTCTGCTTCGAAATGTGAGGTTCTGACGGAGGTAATTATAAAACATTACAGTCCTCTGTTACATAACTTACCGGCAGATGGGTGTGGAAATTGCAGAGGAAGCGGTTGTTGTCTTTGATGGGGTGCCCTGCACGTTTAGACAGTACATTATTCCATAACTTTAACACCCATTCAACAAAATACACGGCGTCACGTCCCCAAAACTCTAATCTTAAGACTTCAGTGTTAACTTTTTAAAGTTTTCCTGTTTATGAAACCCAAAACAATATATAACTTCCGCCAGTCTAGCCGCTCTTATTATTTTTACATCAGTGGATTCTGACACTGTGGTATTGTAATCTGTTCAAACATTGCCGAAATGGCCGTTAGAGAATACTGGGTCGTCACTTGTAGCAGTGACTGTACTGTGTTCGGAATCCTGCTGTAGAGTTGTAATGTTCAGGATGGGGGACTGGCATGATTCTCTTGTAGTATTAGCGGCTTCTACCAAACAGAGTCAAGCAGGCAAACCGAAAAGGAGCGAGTAGGGAGTTGGGAAAGTCTCCGATAAAGAAAGTTACCCCATTCTAAAAGACAGGTTTTTCTTTCGGACTAACAGAAAAAGATATCTTTTTGAGGTGCAGTTTAAGTCATTTAATACAGAACCATTTTTACTCTTGCGAATAATTCATATACAGAGAGGGTAAAATATTTAATCAACAAAAATTAGAGCACCTTAATAAACACTAAAAATTGCCTTTACTAATACTTGATGCTAGGTAATTTGTTTCGGAGAGCAACTCTCCGCGGTCCGGGCGGACCGCGGAGAGTTCACGCCTCCAAAAACAACGCAGTACACAGTCAACAGCACATTCTCACTCAACTGTAAAGTGCAACCCTAGTGTAACGGTAACGGAAAGTTCTCCCTGAAGATGACCCAGCGGGGTCGAAACATGTAGGAGTGTGTTACGATTGATGATAAACTCTCTTTGTGCATTTGTTGGTGATTAGTGCTTTGTTTTATCTGCTCGGTAGTTAAGTATATCACGATGTCGCAAACAAACCTTACTGCTCTAATATAAATATATGACGATGATGATGATGATGATGGTGGTGGTGGTGGTGATGATGATGATGATGATGATGATGATGATGATGATGATAAGGATGATACTCGTACTAGATGTAGCAGAGTTCAAACATGTTTCGGCACCTTAGTGCGTTATACTTAGTGTAAAAGATTAATCAAAATGAACCGTAATCGTAACAAACTGCCTTCAATATCTGTTTCAGTTTTCTATGGGAAAGGTGAAGTACGTCTGAAATTATCGAACCAAAACAATATTAAAATAGTGTCGCTAGAAAGATAAGTTCATACCTGTATAACACCAAACTGTTGAAACATACTTTCACGTCTGCTTATAATATATTATACATGCAATGACCGTTAAAGTAAAAAAGGAAAATAAACGTTTATATTATTTGTAGCCCGTTCCACGCTTGCCTGTTCGCACACTTTATGAACTACAGCGGTACCTGTTTCTGTAGTTAATACACATAATGATTGTGGTTGTATATTTTTGTTTAATCCGCTGTTTTCAGAGGCACTGCACTTCCAGTGTATGTTACGTTTCTTCTTTGTTTAATGTTGCATTTTTTATATTCACGTCTACATATTTATACACGTGACTTCTAGTGAAGTCCAATAAATATTGACATAGCACTAGGTTAGCAGTTGTTTGGCAACAGTTGTGAAATATGCTTTATGATGATCGTATGTGTATACCCCACAGATTTTTGCGTAAAGCATTCATGTTTATTTATTAATCAAATAAAATTTTCGTGTAATAGCATGTATCATTCAAAAGACGTTCGTATTAATTGTGTGTATAAAAATAAAAGATTTCTTATATATCCATCTTATGGTCTTTTTTTCGAAATTCTGCGATTTCCGTCGTGTTTAGTGTTACGATTTATTCGTGTTGTGTGTCTAGTGTACGTTTCGCCTGCTTTGATTTTTTCTATGTATTGTAAAATACAACGTGACTGTTTATCATCACATTTTATTAACCCATTGCGTTTAAAATGTTCATTGTTCTCCCGTCTTCAGTTGTGCAGACAAAGCAGAAAACATTTCCTTGTGAGATCTTTTTTCTTCTTGGATGTTACGTGGCGTGGATTGGTATTTGCCGACGTTTCGAGACAACCTATCGTTGCCATCTTCAAGATCGCCGTCCTGGACTGCTTGACCCTTGAAGATGGGACTGATAGGCTGTACCAAAACGCCGATAATTAACAGTCTACGCCGTGTAACATCCCAGAAGAGTGAGGATCTCATTTATCCCGCGGCGGAAGCCTGAATTACACATTTTTTGGTGTTTTCAGTCGAAATATTCTCAAATTATGGTTCTTCTTCAAATAACCCCCTTTTTTTCACTTATTCTAAGAGAAGTAGTTTCAAGTCCGTACAAGACAGCAGTCAAAATTACAATTCGATGTATTTGTGTTTACGAGTTTAGATAGAAGATGGAAAAATGCCCTGGATTTTCTATGCTCTTAATTTATTTTTAAATTAAGTTTTTATTTTGTAATGTCGTCCCGAATATTTGAACTTCGTCCATTGAAGCAGAATTTATTAGTTTCTTTGTTTTGTGATTTTGTCCTGGATTGTCTTCACGAGGCACGGACATATGTTTGGTTTTCTCAATATATTTTTATTTGAAATTCCGAAATAGGGACTTAGCTTTTCCAACAAACAAGCAATAATTATTATTGTGTCTTTTACATTTTTATTGCTACAAAGGCTAAATGTCTGCACAGATACAATAAAATGTTTGTTCTCATTGCTAATAGATGGAGTACTTTGTATCGTCATACTTTCAAAGTGTAATAGTTTAATTTTTGGAAAAGAAAGGCCTATTCACACCAACAGATACGTATGAATTCCATAAGGAAGCGTTTCAGGTTTACGTGTCTTTAACCTTTTAAAGCCTAGCGGTAACTTTACATACGACCAGGTTTAACATTAAAAAATTCTGCGTGGTGCCCACATTGCGTTTATGTGTTTTGTACGGATCTCAGAACAAACAGCAACTCTGGCCTTATAAAACATTAAGAGACTGGTTTTTATAACCGAAGTGGAGAGTGTTTACAGCTCGGTACGGACTGAGTCCTCATACAAACCAGATACGCTTCGTCTTTAAAGGGTTAATACTCGCAAAGTCGCAACATCCAGTTCACTACACCAAACCGTACTTCCTTACGATCCGTATTATTTCTACGCTATTATCTATCCCTGCGTCTGTGATTTTGTATCTTTCCTTAGGATTTCGTGTATATATTTTCATTTCCCTGTCTATGGAACATATTTGACCGACAAAAAGTTGTCAGTTTTAAAACCGTGAAATTTTTGCTGCAAGACTTTTGTATAGCCTGTTGAAATGTCAGGGGTGAGATTTTGCAGTTCATACAACTGGCTATGATTTCTCCTGAAGCGCTTCAATTGTTTCACTTCCATACATTTTGTCCCTTTAGGGATATTACGAAATAAAAATTCCCCTGGACGCATGAAGCTTGAAGTTGAAAATTTCTGGAAAGTCGGCTTGTTGGGATAATCGGTGCTACTACATGGAAATAACGTCCATAGGCAAAGGTCGAGTCTGCAACACGGACTGAAATACAAGTACCTCAAGGCTGCTTCGTAATTAACGACTGATTTAGGCAACCACTGCCTCCCGGAATATGGCTACGTGTCCATAAGTATAGTGGTGAAGACCAGACAAGGACAGAATTGAAACACATGCGTAATTTCATTAATTTTGACAGGTACCGTACGTTCTATCTTCGAATTAGTTCTTATGCTATTTTATTTAGCGCCTTCAGTTTGTGTTCTCTCTGATAATTACTCAATAAATCACAGTAATTCTCAGGACTACGTGGCTTCAGTCGCCCATAAATTTTGCTAAACCTATAAACACTCACAAGCTGTTTCTGTCTTAATGGCAAAGTGTGCGTGCTTCTAGTCAATACAACATATCACACACAACTGTACATCAGTGAAGCCTTTCAGTGGGACTGCAGGAAGGACGGGAGTTCTTCACAGATGGTGAAGAATATTGTGACTGTGAGTTCAATCATAAGAGTGATTGACGCTCCTGCTACGTTTACACACACTGTAGTTGACATTTACGTTATTGGAAGTACTGCCAACGTTGCTGACTTGCCTGTCTTTTCTAAAGGCGTCTATTTGCCTGCCTGCACCTCCCCTCCGCACAACGCATAAGAGTTGCTCTGATGAACCTACAGCTTCACGTTACGGTGTCGAAATATAAACATTTCGAAAACGTGCGTTTGGGAGAGTCGTTTAGCTTTGCTATTGAAGAACTTAGTTCTACTCATTAATAGCGAAATATGCAAGTATATTGCTTAGCCGATTAAGGTCAAGTTGTACTATTTACTGTAGCATAAGGCACTTTGTGTATATGTATGTATGATTGTGTGTTTCTCATGATTTTAAGAACAACCTCCGAATATTTTCTAAACAGCATTAATTAAGTGGTCTCTATATAACAAATGGCATGTGTTTTCTGTGAGTGAAGATTTTCATTTATGTGTATAATATAAATGTACGTCAACTGTCAAAAGATCAGTGGCCACTCTGTATTGTAATGACGCTTGGTTACAGACTTGTGTCCTGCGTGGTAAATATGTTCTAATATTCTGTTACAACAAGTATATTTTAGTTGCTAATTTTATCCTCTGATTACAATGGGAATTTTGAAGTCAAAGAACTGAGCTCGCAACATTTTTGTAACCTTCTCAAACAGGTGATTACTGCTTTGATGTTTAGAATGAACAGTATTTTGCCAACATTTTATGTTTTGTACGATTCTCAGAAAGAAAGAGCGATTGCTTATGGAGTAAAAATTAACAGGAGTGTGTAATTATTCTAATAACTGTGAGGTACAAACCGAATTGTTAACCGTGATTTCTAAAAAATTCATGACAAAAAGTGCACTAGCTATATAATAAAACTGAAGAAACTATTTGGACGAATGTGGTTACAGTAGAAATGAGATGAATATAAGTTTTGTGAAGCCGAAATAACATATTTAGAAACGAACATAACGCTGTGTGCTACACCATCATTCATTGTTGTATCATACAACAATGTCCCTTAAACTGCTGTAGTCACACATCATGGAAACATGTACGAAAATTACCATGATTTGTATATAGGAATGTTGAAGACGTCAGAGCGTATTTGGAATTTATGCAGAATGATGACAGAGATGTATTTTGTCACTCAGAAATATGTAGATATTTTTTTTAATTACCTAATTCGCCTTCCCTTGCTAAGGAAACTATAATAAAACCAAACGGTATCCTATATTTACATCTTAGATCTGCAGAATGAAGGTGGTGTTGTGTCTGTTTATGTTTTGTTTTTCGTGTCTTGAAGTGTGATCCGTTTAAAGTCAAACATCTGAAATTTTAACGAATTTTAAGCAGTTAACTCTTCGTTTTGTCCGACTATTTCCGTAACAATAACTGCACCGAACGAGAACATCTTTAACGCTAGATGACAGAGACATTCTGCAGTACACGTTGCGTTCCCCGAAGTGGGCACTGAGGGCGGGATGAAGTAAAAAGGTTATTAGTCACGGTGGCTTGCGTTACGTTCTCCAGGGACGTCGTGTCAGTCTGGAACTAATACAGACTCCAGCCGGAAAGCAAGTACTGAACTAGACATTTGCAGCTGTGGGAGTATGAAGAAAGGGAAGAGGGAAGTGGAATTACTGCCATTTTAGTGCACAGAAACATTTTCAAGTGCAAAAAAAGTATGGAAGGGGGGTGTTAACGTGAGAGTGTTACAGGTTTCAAGTGGTAGAAATTGAACACAGATTTTCAGAATAATTGAAATTAAAGTGGAAACTGGTGAGGTTTAATATTTTCTCACAGTTATGTGTCAGAAATTTTTACACCAATGATTAATAACCGTTTGTACTAACAAATTAAATAACTGACTCCCTCACTCTTTCACTCATTCCATGCAGGGAAAACTTCCTGAGGAATTTTAATATGATGCATCCCGCTGTGTATTCACTGTTAAGACGATTGTTAATAATAAACGTTAGTAAAGCACGACGCAGAATCAGTATATTCATTTATATATTGTCTATTAACACACATGACATGTGTCGGTGTTACAGACTATTTTCAGGTGTGTTACATAGCAAACAATGTGGTACAAGGCAAACTGCATGCTTTCTTGCGAGATCTGACAAGTGTCAGTTACAACCAAGTAGTACTGAATAAAAAATAACTGACATTTGTGGCATCTCGCAAGAAAGCACGCGGTTTGTCTTGTACCACAGGTTTTGCTGTAACACACCTGAAAATGGTCTTAAAGGCAAACCGCATGCTTTCTTGCGAGATGCCACAAATGTCAGTTATATTTTATTCTGTAGTACTTGGTTGTAACTGGCACTTGTCAGATCTCGCAAGAAAGCATGCAGTTTGCCTTGTACCACATTGTTTGCTATGTAACACACCTGAAAATAGTCTGTAACACCGTCACATGTCGTGTGTATTAATGGACAATATATAAATAAATATATTGAGTCTGTGTTGTGCTTTGCTGACATTTGTTATTTACTATTGTATTACTTTCAGCAGCAGCTAATAATTTCTCAGGCATTTAGGCTAGGAAATGCCTGAGTTCTGTGGTACCCGAAAGT
Organism: Coptotermes formosanus; assembly: GCA_013340265.1. NCBI lineage: Eukaryota > Metazoa > Arthropoda > Insecta > Blattodea > Rhinotermitidae > Coptotermes > Coptotermes formosanus. Next base: position 2,066,278 of record BLKM01002586.1, read on the forward strand.
TCATTGCCATTGCACAAGAGCCTCTTTGAGCCAGTTGATTCCCCTTCAAGCTATCGAATCTTTAAAATTCATTTGTTTAATATCTTCCCACTTAAACTGTGTATATCCTTTACGCAGCCTCTTTCCTTCTTACGGGATAGTTTTTTTTTCTCGAACAGTTTCATGATACGCTTTTATTGAGGTTTCTTGTGCTCGTACCTCATACTTTAATGGTGAAAAGATTTTAGTTGCCAAGCCTACATTAACACCTTACATCACTCGAATTGTGTTTTTGTGTTTTATGTTAAAGTATAACAAAGGAACACGAAATGCATGTACTTGCAGCAGGACCGAATATGTAGACAACATGTTCTTCTGAAACCTTGGAACCTGTCTACCAGATTACACTGTGTTGCATCCCATAAGACTCAAATCTTAATATTCAGTGCCGTGGAAACCTCGAATCTGAAAGTAGTGCACTTCATTATGTGCTTAAATAACTGATATTTCTCTTTGATGTTGAGTGACAGGTGATAGTTATGGTGTGATATTGGTGATGATAAATATTGTGACTATAATATTAAAAGTAATATATGATTATTGTCATCTTCGTCATTATCATCATAGACTACGAATTGTTAGGTCAGTTCGCTTCGCTAGTATCCTTTAAGTGCGACTGGACTGCTCATATTTGTTGCTACACTCAGTTCTCTCTAGTTTCTATTCCAGTGTCTACATTCAGTAGTCTGTGCCTAATTTCGTGCATGTTGTAGCCACTTGTTTTGCTGTTAGTCCAATATCACATGTAATATCTTATAGATTTGTTAGTACTGTATTCCTATGTATCTAATCAATGAGCTAGACTGTACCGATGATGAGAGATGAGAACAGTAAGCATCTCAAGTACACAAATTCAGATACCCGACATTCAATGAACGTTTCGGATAAGAAAGAGAGCAGTACACATGTTAGCGCAAACATAGCGCGCGCGGTTCACTGTGGCTATGCACTAATGACCGACTAGAAAGCTTTGATATCCTGTCTTGTTCGTGGCCTCTGAATGTTATTGGTACGTAGATTTCACAAACCAAATCCATTAACTTGACTGGAAATAGGGAGAAAACATTCAAAAAGCTTCTGCGTTTGCAGCTCAAAAACATTAACCTTTTAAAGCCTAGCGGTAACTTTACATACGACCAGGTTTAACATTAAGAAATTCTACGTGGTGCCCACATTGCGTTTATGTGTTTTGTACGGATCTCAGAACAAACAGCAACTTTTGCCTTATGAAACATTAACAGATTGGTTTTTATAACCGAAGTGGAGAATGTTTCCTGCGCGGTACGCACTGAGTCCTTATATAAAACAGATACGCTTCGTCTTTAAAGGGTTGATGAAACTGATTCTGAAAAGTGCCTTTGAAAAAGACCGTCTCGTTGCTTCATAAGACAAGCAGTTGTGGGTGGATGACTTCTGCGTACCGTCCACTGAACTTGCGGGCAATGCGGTCAGTTACTACTGTTACAGATATAGCTATACATTGCTTCTCCTCTGTTCTGCCTGCTCTGAGTGGTCCGACAGGAGGGAATCGCATATCGCCGTTGCTTTTGAATTGCATTCGGTCTACGATACGTCATACCGAGATCAAAAATAAAAGTAGGAATTGAATTTAATGAGACTCATAGGCTTTTGTTCTGACATTGCGTAAGCTTAGCACGCAAGAAATGTATAACTTAACACCACTCAGGTTTTATTAGACGCCATGATACGCATCTGAAATACTTTTTTAAGTATTGCCTGACTCTGTAAGATCCATCTTAACGGTGTCTACTCACATTCAACTCAGCCTTGCAAACGAGAGCATTTTAAGAAGTTTCCGTACGTAAAATTAAGAATCCCTTGTCTCTCCATGTCCATACAGTCTTATTCTTCAAACAAAAATTCATGTTTATTAAAATTATGAGGTCGTTCGTTGAGAAATATTCGGAATATATCACTTTGTTTCTCTTCGTATAAATATATATTTGTGCAATTTGCTTACATCCATGAAGGAAATAATGTGTTAGATCCATAAAGACTGATAATAACTGCACTGTTTTCAGGCGAATTTTTGATAGTACATGGCGAAATTAATACCAAGAAGCACTTACAATGTTTAGGAGCCGCAATATGTCAGAATAGTGACTAGGCAACGGACTCGACGAAAGATGTACCGTGGTTCCATTACCAGTATGAGATTTTCTCTTATCCAAATTGTTGAGACCGGCTTTGAGGCACTGCAAACCTTCCACTCAGCGTCTAACGTGGATGTCTTCCCCGGTGGTGCCGCTGCCGTAGCATGATGCTTCCGCTTCCATCTAGGGCCTAAGTTAAGAATGACTGGAGCTACGCCTCTGCTCACTAAAGGTCTCCATAGTGTGGGCCGTAATTAAGGGCGGGAGTCACTTTGCTTTTTATTCTACAGTGAGTCTGACAGAATGGCCATCAGATGAATGTGTTCTAAACACTGAAAGATAAAACAGTGGGACAAGAAGAGCTAACAGGGGCTTTAAATGTTTACAGTTGCATAGCGGAATGATATTCTGAAGATCATATGATGTCCCTCATTCCACGGAACTTTGAGATAGTGAATTGTAAATGCGCATTATCGTATGAAATTTAAAAGTTACGGAGTGCATGAATATGTGGTGTACTCATAACTTGGGCGGGGCACCAGATGGCGTTCAGCGGTGAGATCAACGCACCGGCCACTTTACTCCCGAGGAAAGAAGCCCCGATACTCTTTGAAGACAAGGCAGGATGGGCCACAGAGACTGTGTGGAGCGTTGGAGGAGAGGAAAACACTTGTCATTCTTGGCAATCAGGTACAGTTCCTCGGTTGTGAAGCCCGTAACTTATTTAATATACCAACTGCGCTGTCGTCAGGTATGAGTGCCAAAACCACCATTTCAGGCCTTACAATTTTGAACTTATTAGTCATACGCGTTTTGTTAAAAAGTGTTGGCAGCTCTGGATTTACGGGTTTAAAGTATTAAACATTTTCTACCCCTTGAATCGAACTTCACCTTTTGGGCTTACTAAAATCTTCTTTTCCACATGTGAAAGTCTGCGGAGAGGAAAGAAAAACAAAGGCTCAGCGCAGTACGTGCTCCAGTAGAAAATTTCAAAGTGGATGTCAGATCAGAAGAGAAAACACGGGAAGAATGTAAAGGGAATGTAGATGGGATTCAGAAAAATCCATAAGGCAGTTATACAAACTTTATAGGGCAGAACTTCCAGACAAATTTTAACCCCCGCCCCCACCGGCTTCGTTTCTACTGACGTAAGAAGAAGAATCGCCATTTGTTCAAAACTGTCCTACATAGCACACTATCTTAGGGCAGTCTGCTACAGAAAGTTTCGGCACAGGTGTGATTCTCAATACCTACCCTGCCCTGAAGAGGGATGCAACGTGTTTGTTAAAAAACATTTGTTTCCAGCTACCAAAATTCGGGAGTCATATCTCGCAAGAACCGTATTTTGGTCTGTGGGGCAATCAGTTTCTAATTGCACCGGGCAGATTGCCTCTGTAACGGACTGAGACCAGTAGTACTGCGTTTCACAACATTGTTTGTCAAGTTTTTACCGTAGTTTTCGTCTAACGGTTTATAATTCATGGGCAAAAATCTGTGTGACGGACTTTTTGTCAAAAAAGTGATATGTGAATTTGTTACGGACGTGAATTCTTGGATATGGCGCTGTTTAGGCCTACTTCGTAAGATAGAGTCGAACCCGGTTAAATGACACTCGTTTATAAAGATACAAAATATTTAGTCCGTTTCATGACGTTATAACCGACGTTCACTGTATTTATCAAAGAGTTCGCAGGAACCTGCTGCCTTCTTCTTCACTGTAAATGTAGTCCAGAAGAACAAATTCCTCCGGAAGTGTAGCAAATTTATACTGTACTACACGACGTCGTGACACAGAAGACGCTATTCTTGTGTCTGAGTCAGTGCCATGACAGTTATTTACCCTAACATTACTGGACGTTAGAAGCAGAAGGGCGTAAATCCAATTTTACCATACTTGAGATAGCACTCCATCTTCATTAGAATTTCAGGCTCTTTCAGATGCAGATATATGTAAGTCCGAATGCTGTCCCAGAGTAACTAGACCAAGAATCCAACAGCAGTAAGTCACATATTGGTATAAGAAAAATAATGTATTACCTCAAATATAAAATTGGACCAATACCCTTCTGCTTCTGAAACCCAGATTTGTTACAGTAATTCTTAAGACCCTGCCTACCAATATTCACTGTAATAGATTCATGACCGCAATTTGGCAATATTTGCCTGTTGCGAAGAGAATAATCTGTGACGCTCTGTACTAAAAAGTGCCAACTAACGCACTGTTGGAAACTTTATATTAAAACTTATATGGGCCCCGACATATGTTTGGACGAGCAGGTCGTCATCTTCAGCATGTCGTTCATTGGTGTAAGGTACACTTAGGCGTCCATGTGTTAAAATCGCGTTAAAGGTTGAACTCACTGGATCTTGTGACCACTGTACACGCGAATCGTTCGAATGGTTATTAAAATATGTTAAAATCACATTAAAAGTTAAACTTATAGTGGTTACAAGATCCATTGAGTTCAACTTTTAATGTGATTTTAACATATGGACGCCTAAGTGGACCTTACACTAATGAACGACATCCTGAAGAAGATGACCTGCTCCTCGAAACATATGTAGGGGTTTATATAAGTTTTAATATAAATTTCCCAATAGTGCTTTAGTTGGTATTTGTTAGTCCAAGACGAAAATGCACAGTTCTAATAATATAAAGTTGTGACACTCTGTTTGAAATACAATGCCTCCTGCTTAATTACGTTTGTTTGAATTCGATTAATTACAGTGTGTTTAAATATTCTTAGCAATTTCACTCTAAATAAAATTACATGCAAGTTCTCAAGGTTCATCTTTAATAACTATTATTTATTTTATTGATTGATTTTAATTGTACACATGCCTGCGACGATGAACTCTAGGCTGTAGGCTCAAATATATGTATGTGCGTGCGTGCGCAGGATAGGCCAGCGTTTGAGTCTTTAGCCCAATACCATGAGCTGCGTGTGCGTTTGCTGGCTGATTGTTTGGCTGTGTATTGTACTCGTTTTACACAGGGCAAGGAACGACGATGCTCTGAGGTGAACACGTCAAAAAGTTAATATATATGTGCATAATATTTATGTATACACATGTACTTCTTAATGCCGATCCCAGTAGCCGCGCGGTCTAAAGCGTGGGTCTGCCGCCGCTCGCCTGCTGGGATTGTGGTTTCGGATCCCTCCGGGGGCATGGATGTATGTCTGTTGTGACTGTCGTGTGTGTTGTGAGGTAGAGCTTTCTGCATCGGGCTGATCATTCGTACAGAGGAGTCCTACCGATTGTGGTGTGTCTGAGTGTGATAGTGAAGCCTCGATAATGGGGAGGCTCTGGCCCACTAGGGGCTGTTGCGCCACTGAAAGAATAAGCTTCTTAATGCTATTAATTATGTCCAAAAAGTCCTACGCGTTATGGTTATTAATTTTCCCCTAATCATCCGCCTTCTAAGTGCTAGCATTCCAATGCAGATGTTTCGGACCTCAGTAATTTTTGCGTTTCGCTTACTGTAACAAAACAGTAGTGTGGAACGCCCGGATGGTTAGTGAGCTGCATGGCAATGTTAATCAAGACTGTGAATCAGTTTCAGGAAACTTACAAACAGGGTTCTGCGTCTTGACATCACAAACAAGATAAACTGCGTGTCCGCACGTTTATTTGCGGGAGGCAGTCGAGTTCTACATACGAGGTAACTTTAACAGATAAGCAGCGTAAAGCCGTGACTCCGGAAACATCTCCCATGGGAGCTGTCCCTGAGCATTGCGGACCCGAAACTCGCGGACGTTCCTCCTGGAAAACCGAATCTCGCCGTTACCACAGGCGAAGGCTGCGGGTTGGTGCAAGCGAGACAGTAGTAGGGCTGGCCTAGAGAAGCGGTTGCGAGTTCCTGGCCGATATTTACATCACACAAACTGCCAGGACGGGGTGCAAACCGCAAAATTTTTACCACTCTACTCTATTTACGTACCCACCTATCATTATACAAGAGGGAAGTCGACTGTCATATTTTTTATCCATATGTTATTATGCTTCTAAGAATAGTTATAGCCAGAGTTCCTTTTTTAAGTCTTTAAATCATTAATTAGGTGTGTTTTTCGCCAAATACAGTAATGTTTATCAAATAAATGAATATGTAGAGGGAGTTACATATAACGTGCTTGACGGACAAGAGAAATGTATAAAAGTTCGGGTGGGAAACCTGAAAAACAGAAGAGTGCTCGGACCACCTAGGAATAGATAAGAGAGGCTAATATTGAAATGGATCTTAGAGAAAGACAGTGGGATAAAGACTGAATTGTTCTGGCTCAGGATAAAGCCCGGAGATTGGTTCTTTTGTGATGAATCTTCGTGTTCCATAACATGCTGCTTAAATAGCAGCTAATCGTGAAGGACCGTTTTGCTTGGAATCAGTCAACCATATAAGGTACAGTAAATGCTGCACCCTATGCGTAATATCTTCTGACACCAAACACTTTTGTGCTTTGTTAACGTGTTGTGTTTATGCGTTTTGCAAGAATCTCGGAATAAATCGAAAATTTTGCAAAGAAACTTCAGCAAGTCGAAATTTTCAATACGGATGTGGCATTGCTTCGTAGACATAAAAAAAAATTTTAGATACATTTCATGTTCAAAAGCTAAGGAATTAAAATTGCGGGATGTTCATTTGTATATGTGTGTACATGTGTCCCAGTAGTAACCATTCACGGCGTGTAAGACAGTTTAATGCATTCGGTGACAAGATGATCGTGAAGATCTTGCCTTCGCCATTCTATTAAAATTTTTTGTAAACGCCCCCTTCTGAAGGGGGAGCAATTAGAATGATCGTTTATACACAGAACGAAATATTTCCATCCTGTAGTGTGCAAATTTTTGTAATTAAGCATGTGTAAATTTATTTAAAAATGTGTCATTTCAAAGAAACCTCTTCTCTTATATGAAAGGCAAGTTTCTGTTTTTTTGTTGTTTTTATGTTATCAAATATTCTCGAAAGGTAGCAGAAGATTACAGAAGTGGAGAACAGGAATGAGCGTGTATTCATGTTTTCTCGTTTGACACAGGTATGTTCTAAATGTATCCGTGTACCGTACCGCGTATATGTACTATAGCTTCAAGTTTAGTGTCAGGAACTTTCCAAGAATCTTTGTGTGAGTATTATGAGGAAATTTGTTTAACGAATTTCTGTTTAAATATTAAGTTTCTTTATTGTAGTGTTAACTGTTCTTTTAGTGCTAAAAGTGAGCAACAGAAGCTAAAAACGTAACTTTTTTATTTTTGTGCCTGTCGACTGATATGAGAGGCCGATATATTTACGAAATGTGATGCCGTGTAGTTTGGTAGAATAGCCGAAACTTTGTACTAGAATGCACGTGGTCCCATCCAAGACGATGGTAATATTCGCACCCACATCGTTGAGAAATTCATGTATTGCAAGTACAGTAAAATTGAAAGAAACTTTCTTGAACTGTGTCCCACGCAACTGTGGTGATATTCTTCTGGAAGGAATGAGGAAACCCAAGAAAACATCAGTTCAAGATTGTTAGTGGCTGAGCCGAAATTCGAAATGGAGGCCTCTTACATACAGTTACCAAGCTAATCGCTTGTTGCTGCTTGAAAATACGCGTATCGTAAAGTTGAGGAAGTTTCGTTTGAAAATTTTAATCTTATTAATTTGTTTGTTTTAGGAGAGTAGTTTGACGTCTGAATGACGTCAGTGAGGCAAGAACGTGAGCGTTAGCTAAAGAATTCAGCAGCTAGGAATAACTTGTTCCACTTCCCTAATGAAAATATTATATTAAATTGTTAAAGTATCCGTTGAAGTTTTAAATCAAGTTCCCCTTATAAGATGACAGCTACAGGAGTGAAAGTTTAAACCTACTGGCGGTTTATGTTCCAAGTAATAGCCTGAATACTTGTACCACCTGTTCATGCTAAGAAAGTTGCAAGTTATTCTAACATGTAATAAAGACGTAACCTGATAGCAAAGTACAAATGATTATTATCACTTTTAGAAAGAAGGGTGGAAGGCTTTAGCCTGAATTTATTTGGCTGCAGCGGTGGGCCATTTTAATCATGGTAATGAACCTTCTGTTTCGAAAATAAGTGGTTGTAGTTCTGACAACATAAGCAACGAATTATCTTGTCAAAAAAAAAATGTTCCTCTTGGAGTTGCTTTTCCGTCCAATTATTTATTATTTTTTCCTTTCGTTGTGAAAATATATTGTTATCTCGCCGTATGCGTCTGCTTTCCCATCTTCATGAAATATTAGTTTAGTATAAGTAGTTTTTTTTTCTGAAATATTACATCGTCTGGGCTGGTAAATAGTTGCGGATCATTGGAATAAGATTATTTCCTTCATCTTCACTCTTAAGCAGTCGCTTTCTCAATGAGGATGAATGTAATGTACTCTTTTGAAATTGTGTCAAGCATTTACCATTCGAAATAGCATAACATCTTAACCAGCACCACCGTTAGAAGTTCACATCTCGCATTCACTGCTTGTGTTTCGAACTACCTTTAGCCAACTGCTGCATGATGATTCGAAATACAGGAAAAAACTTGAAGACGAAGTACGTATATTTCTCTGGCATATTTTATCCGTCTACAAGATGGCGCGGATTTTCTTCTTGGTTTATATGAACACAATTTCAGTGTTTCAGATTATAATGCACAGTGAGTGAATAATATATCTGAAAGAATATGTAAGAAAGGTGTTGAGGATTAATTTTAAGTGCTACTTTCGCAGTTACTCGGAGATACTGAGGAAAACCACGAACATACACAGTCAAGATTGCTCGTTCGAACAAGAGATACCACGCTCACAAAGCAGCAGTGCTACCCACGCTACTTCGATACTCATTCACGCTGTAACACAGTCTGGAAGACAGTAACATGAGTTCAGCCTTCCTAATACTAAATATTTCTTAAAACAAACACTTTGTTGCCGACAGTATCATTTGCCTATGCTCTTACCTTATCATTGTTGCTATGTGTGAAAATGTGAGTGGTTTCGGCACGGATAAATGCATTAACATTTGAACTTTCTTACAGCTGTACTCTGTTAAAAAACTTGCACTGAATTATCCCGTTGTGTCAGTTTGTAAATAAGAAGAAAATGAAAACACCATCAGACACAACACAATTGTATGTTGCATAAAAAGCTATAGCGAGGAATAGCAAGATCTCACTATATCCTTACACGCTATATATGATGGTGTTGTGTTTTATTATCTTGAATGTCGCGCCTGATGATAGTTCGGATGTAAACCGAAATATGTTGCATATGTAATATATTTTTTATGCAGTATACAATTGTGTTGTGTCTGACAGTGTTGTTATTTTATTCTATTTGTACTCTGTTGCCTTTGTTAAGTCTCCTTGGTACCAAATCAGGGCAGAGATTTTCAAATTAGATATTGCGGGTCAGTGCGGGTAAATTGTAGACATGTGGTATAAAAATACGGCTTTCTCTTCCGAACACGATAATGAACCACCACGGTAGAAGACTGGCCAGAATTTTCGAAACGATATGAGAGACCCAACTTTTGAACAAAGGCTCTGCCTCATGGCTTTAGGTTCCATAGCTGAACAATGATCAGGTAAACATGTATCATCTTTTAAAGCTTATGTGGCTTATTTCGTGGTCAGACGTTCATTTCTGTTACCAGAACTTCAGAGTGTCTTGTTTCCGGTGACGCAGTCCTCGGCGTTCTTTCCAGACTTTGTTGCATTTCCCTTTGCATGCTTTCATCCCACTGTAAGGGATCACTGCTACAAAGGCCTACTGTAATTCAAACGCTGATTCCTACGCGCATTCCTCTAGATCAGAGGTTCTGGAACGAAGGTATTTTTAACCTGCTGTGTAGGTAAACTTTAGTAAACATGTACGTGGGCTTTACTTCCTACACCGTCAAGGGCGGGTCGAATATGTTTAAAAATATCATGACTACATATTTTTAAAGCTAAAAGTGAGTGTATTGTGTAGTTTTGGTAATACAAGATAAGGTATATTCTGAGATAAAACATAAGTCGTATTTGCACGCCTGTAGGTGCAAAGAAACTCTGAGAAAAAGAATGCTTCAACTGAGAAGTGTAGAAACATATTCGTGGAATTGACTCTTCAAATCCATTTCGTTCAGTTTTTGGAAATCTCGGATTTTTTTGCGCGGCCGCTATAATTTAATAATTTTCATATTAATGACTGTCTCTTTGCTCATAACAAGTCACTCGGTAACTTTGGAACGAAATCGCTGCTCAGGAACTCTGAATGTGACATTGTTCTCAGGTGAGTGCTTTGTGTGTGAAAATTTGTGTGAGCCTATCTTATTAATTATATTATTTTGTAACGTATTGTGTACCAAAATGGTGTTCTGATTAATATCATGGTGTGAAAACTTAAGGTGCAAAAGTTATCATAGTGTATTTATTTCAATCTATATATGCCATTTTTTGTAGAATCATACACTATTCTTTATAGATTATAATCATTTCCTTCACTCCGTCCACTGAAATAATGAACACAGGTATTTCCACACCTGTCCGCCTAGCAGCTAACTTACCTGTCTTCTCTGCGCCTCTCTTCCTGGCTCCTATTACCTGTCTTTTCCACTATCGCTCCCGCTCTCTTTGAACTGTTGGCTACTGGTAAAGTTGCTATGTTCGTAGCGTGGAAGAGCAGAGTACCAGCTTTAAATCGTACTACTTGTGTTCATTCTGTCTGTGACATAACTTGTATGCTGAATACATGTGGCAAGATGTAGGAGTTTCATTTTATGGGACGGTTTCTGAAAAGAAAATTACTTTTTTACGTTTGTACTCTTAAAATTTTTTAATACTGAAGTAATTTATTAGTGGAGCAGTGATTTAGTGGACCGAATTTTCGGATATTCTTTGACATCCAGAAACCTATAGCATCAACAATTATCCAAGTATTTCCCTCAATAAAAGTAGAGGACCTTTAGAATTTTAGGGCATACAAAATACATTATTATAGAGCTGAAAAATAGATCTCTTCACCGATTCTCACAAGCTTTTTCAATACGGAATTGCGGTTATAAAAACGGCCATAAAAAGTTTCATCTTGATTGTAAAACTTCTATTCAAAAGTAAAAATATGTCCCCATTGCGTTAACTGATGATAATAATGCTGGTAGTTTTTCTTTTGGCTATCATCTTCCACTTTTCTTCTACTGTAACATCTTTTCTCTCTTTCTGGCTCGCTACTTCTTGCTCGAACTTTGAGATAAGTGGAGGATAAAAGGGGCTCTTATAGTGACCAGGAAGTGGCCAACATTTCAGCTCGCAGACGACTAAGATTTGTCGCCCACTTGGCTGCTGTAGAAGCGGCTGGTCTGCTTGAGATATGTCTCGCGGGAGGCATAAAATACGGGAGGAACTTCCTCTGTTTGTAGCCTAACCTGACTACTGACAGCCAAGTGCCATATAAAACTTGAAGGCGCCTGCGTGTTTCAGAAACATCGTAACTGCGTAAAAGAGGCTGTCTTCTTGAATGTGGCACCGTGTATTTTGGCGTACCGCTGTGTCAATGGAACTTGCTGCGTCCATCAACATGGTAGATGATAAGTCATATACCTTGATTATAGAGGCAGAAGCTTCCACTGAAACGTCGGCACACCACCAGACTACACGACACGTCATCTAAGAAGCCGCAACAACTTCAAATCGCAACGTTAAAGTACATTTTAGCGTCAAAACTTTTATGAATTTGGAGGTTCTCAGTGCGTTGAATACAAAAGACTGCAGCTTTTTGAGACATGATGCGACGTCATCTGATACAAGGTCATTTTTAACGAATTATACTGCATCACATAAGCGACAAGGCAGCAGTTTTAACATTTTATTGAATCATGGACTGAACACATTCTACAAAATTGAATTATTCTTTGCTGTTGACACGAAAAGCTTAAAGGCATGGTTAGACTATTACCAGAAACATTAATTATTAACGTAAATTAAAGTTAATTTTACATAATTAGGTATTACTTAGTAACGTTGTTATGGAGATTTTGTGAAAGGCACTCAGAAAGTTTTTAAGCGGCGTTCGTATACTAGAAGAAAATTTTTGAAATTAATTTAACATAATTTATTTCAAATAGTAGCCATATTAGTGATACTGAGCCTTTAATATGGAGGTAATATAAATGACCATTTACCCGTTACGGGACAGCAATAATCATATCTACCATCTCGTTCACTATTAAGTATCTCGAAGTTTCGACCACTGATTTTCACATGGTTCTCAAAAGAAACAACAGTTATCTTAAATATCACTCGCCGAATGGAATCCACACCTAAGCTCTGTGTTATATGTTGTGTACGAAATATAATATTGTACATGTGTGACATTCAGATCAGCTTTTCATTCAAATGTTATGCGAAAATATGTATTTATTTCTCATTTACAAAAAAATAACATAGACATTCGACAAATAGCAACGTGTTTCCTAGTGCAGACCTGTGTCACTCCTACTCTGCCTGACGTACTATATGAACCCCGTATAGTATAGTAGTCTATCTATATCACCTGCTTTAACCTTAAAAATAAAGGGGGTTTGACTTCGCTGTAGCTTTATAAAAACTGACCTTTTCTGGGACATCTCAGTGTACAAGTATATTCCGTATGATCCGACGATACAGGTGGGCTATTTGCTTGTAATGGACACTGTCAGTGTTTAGCGTAATAGAACTCCTAAATTTTTAAACCATTATTACTGAAAATTTTTGCATTTAAGTGTAAAAGAATTGTGTATTAATTGAATCGTGGGGCTGTGGTGGTGCAGTTGGTTGAGGCACTGCCCTACAAGACGGAAGGACGCGGGTTCGATTCCCAGTGGTGTCATTAGAATTTTTCATTGACATAATCCTTTCGGCCGCATTATGGACCTGGGATCGACTCAGCCTGTAACAGAAATATGTAACAGGAATATTTTCCGGGCGTAAAGGCGGCCGGTGGATAGGTCTGACAGCCTTACCACCTTCATGTGCCGATTTTCTAGAAATACTGGGAGTCTCAGATTCCTGGAAACCTGAGTGCCTGTCCAGGCCTCTAATGCGATTGCTTTACCTTTACTTTTGATTGAATTCAACCCAAATTGAATCAAATAGAATCCAAAACATATTTCATTTATTTTTACTTAATTTTTATGAAAATTTTAGTTATTGAAATCGAGTACATATTTCACTTGATCTGAGTCAGTATCCTGGATACAGAGTTCTACGTGTAATTTTTAATTACGGCAATTACCTTCAATAAAATTGTCGTCTTGCGTTTGACGGTGTATGAGCCCTATTTATTGTCGCCTGTCTTTGTCGTGAAGCTTTCAGCCTCAGCTAGGTTAGCTCACAAACTTCTATTTTCCTACAGGAAGTTAGCCAATAAAACCAATAATATTTTTTATCCCTCACATCCCTCTCTTCACATATCTCTAAGGATTTATGACGGAAACACCGTCGTAAATTTTGAAAACTGGCCGAGCTTTAGAACAGGTAATGTTTCGTATCCCTTCCTTCGAGCGAAAGATATCACTTCCTCGGCGAACAAGAACCGAGGAAAAAACGAATCGCCTTGAGATGATACTTTCGTTTACTAATGCTACATCGAGCAGCCAGCAGTGTGACCTTGCTAAGTGTTGGAAGACCGAAGAGTCAGATTTCCATTCCCGGCAGAAGCAAGGTCTTACCCGAAGTTTCCAAGCAGACTCTGGGACCCAACCATTCTACTAGCCTACCCTAGGTGCCGTGCTGGCTCTGTCCACTGGGATAAAGCGGCCGGGCCGCGAAGTTGACCACTGATTTACATCTAATGCCGAGGTTAAGTATGCTTGAGACTCTACCTCCACATTCCGGTATGCTTCAGAGTGCTTAATTAACCACAGGGATATTCCAGATCGCCTCTAAGTCGCTTGCTTTTACTTCTGCCTTAACATTTATCTCTGTCCGTATCAAATCAAAAGAAATGTTATCAATTCTGATTTGCGAGTTCAAGGAAATGCCGATGTACGTTACGTGTGTCCATTTGCACCATTCGTACCGTTGTCCGAGTAACATAAATGTGAAATGTGTCGAACCGAAGTAAGGACAGTCAAGAACCTTGCTCCTTGTAGAGTTTTGGGTTTTCATAGAATTGAGTGCCTGGTCTTTAGACTTATGACATTGAGAATACAACACGGTGCCACCGACGAAGACAATGCAGCAGTTCTTCTCTGGGGTTATATTCGGCAGATGCCAAATATGAATCTCGAACTGAACGCCGAATACCCATGCATTTTCTATAATTCTTCTCTGCCTCTCCAGCTATTGCCGAAGTACTGTTTAGATTTAGGTAAGACAGCACTGATTAAAATATTTCCAGTTCATTATTTACCATCTGCTGTCGCAATACATTTTGAGATAATAAAAGCGTGCAAGAAATAAACCACAAAGTACAACACATTTTCATAATTCAGAATAAGACGCGTTGTCGTAACCCAGAATAGAACACATTGTCGTAACACAAAATACAACATCTTGTCAATATCAAGAATACCACACATTGCCATAACCCAGAATACAACACATCGTCATAGCCAAGAATACAACACAATGTCATGACCCAGAGTACAATATTGTCATAACCCAGAATACAACACATTGTTATAACCAAGAATACAACACGTTATTATGACCCAGAATACAACATTGTCATAACCCAAAATAAAACACAGCTTATAACTAAGAATACAACACATTGTTATGGCCCAGAATACAACACAGTGTCATAACACAGAGTACAACACATTGTTATAACCAAGATTACGACACATTGTCATGACCCAGAATACAACATTGTCGTATCCCAGAATACAACACATTGCTATAACCAAGAATACGACACGTAGTTATGACGCGCCATACAACACATTATCGTAACAGAGTACAACACATTGTTATAACCAAGATTACGACACATTTTCATGACCCAAAATACAATATTGTCATAACCCAGAATACAACACATCGTCATAACCAAGAATACAACACAATGTCATGACCCAGAGTACAACATTGTCATAACTCAGAATACAAGACATTGTTATAACCAAGAATACAGCACGTTGTTATGACCCAGAATACAACATTGTCATAACCCAAAATAAAACACAACTTATAACCAAGAATACAAGTACAACATATTATGACCCAGGATACAATACATTGTCATAACACAGTACGACACATTGTTATAACCAAGAATACAACACATTATTATGACCCAGAATACAGCGCATTGTTATAACACAGTAGAGTTCATTATCATAACCCAAAATAAACACATTGTCGTAACCCAGAATACAACACATTGTGATAAGCAAAGTAAACATATTGTCGTAAAGCCAGGCAAAACAGTTTTTTTCATGGCTGGACTGCATTTGGGGGCATAGGTCTCCTCTTCTTTGAGTTTTTGAGATCACACTGAGATACACCACAGTCGGTAGGACTCTCTGGACGAGTGATCGGCTTGTCGCAGAGACCTCTACTTGACAACATACACAACACTTCATGCCCCCGGCGGGATTCGAACCCGTCATCCCAGTAAGCGAGGGCCGCAGACCCACGACTTAGACAGCGCGGCCACTGGGACCCGAAAAAACAATGTGATAACCAAAAAGAGAACATGTCGTAAGCCAGCACACCACAGTAGATCCAGCCCTCTTTACATGGTGTAAAACTGAAGGAACGTAGGGGCTTTAGCTTTCAATTGTACGTTAGTATGACTGAGCCAGTTCAGTTCTGTGTGCGATTTTAATTTGATAGTGTGGTGACTATGACAGCCGCGATATTCTCGGATGTGCCAATTTGTACTGTGGTACATGTGTGAGGACATTCCGGAGGAAGTTGGTGCCTCTGTCATTAAGAGTACATGATAGGCCGTGAGCGAAACAACCTTCACGGCTCTACCCAACAGTCAAGGCAACGAGTTACATTGAAACGTCTGTATAATTCATTTGCACTACAAGTCGTCATATCTCAGAAAATTTCAGTCTCCTTTGGGGCTATAATTTGTGCAACGAATGCCAATTTAGCCCTGGTTTTCCAATCCCAACCGACACTACTTCTGAGTTCGTAAAACTGTCCTTTCGAAACTGCACTATCCATTGTTGCTTCATTAAGAACAGCCTCTGGAAATATGTTTTCGCTAGTGAGCCAAGTCTCCATTTCATTGTATTGTTTTACCCTCGTGTGCTTGTGCATATAAGTTATGCCTTTTATGTAATTTCTCTGTGGATGTTTATAATAGTGGAAACCAGATACATAAGGCACATAAAGAAATTCGAATGCTATAACAGGACCTGTTCTTGCATGTATTTATTAAGGGAATTGTAGTTAAGCGCTTCTTCCCATAGCGCTTAAAGATTGAAATTCGTAGCTATAAAGTTCCTTCCAAAACAGTTGCTATCTGTAATAAAATAGTAACCGTGTTCTGCTATGTCGTTACCACAGAGTGGTACAGGACATTGCACGCATTCTTTCTTCTGAACATACAAGGAGATATTCTGCAGAAGGTATTCCACGAATTCAGTGAGAATCTGGAAATTATAATTTTTCAACATAAAAAATATTTGTGGCTTTTACAGAATAACTCTTTATCTGAAGCACAGCACCCGTGGCATGGCTCACCATCTTTTCGCCGCGAAGGCCGAGTTCGCTCCCAGGAGAATCATGTGGGATTTGTTGGACAAAGTGCTGCTGAGACAGGTCTTTCTTCGGGCTCTTCGGTTTACCCTTCTCAATTTATCATCCCACCGATATGATATATTCATTCATCTATCATCCGGGGTGGTGGACAGTGGAGCCATTACAGGCCACATTTCCACAGAGACAAAACTCTCGCACAAACGCAACATGTTTTAGGCCCATAGGCTTATATTGTAACATAGCAAGGTAAGGCGGTCAGACTGCTTCAGATTATGCCTACTTGGACCCTTGATTATACATTACTACATGACATACGAATATATTCTAAACTGTGGACAATGTTAGTTTCTTATCGTAAGGGAAAACTCTGGCTCAGTTAAAAGCAGATTAGTGAGGAAAAGTATTACGGCCAGAAAGAGGATAGCAAGCAGGATGGGGAAAAAAGCGACATGAGGGGCTTCAATATGTTTTCCTTGCTATACATTAAGAAGAATGAGGTTGGAAGAGCATTTAGCAGGCAGGAGAAAGAAGCAGAACGCATATAGGATTTTGATAGGAAATAATAAATTAAGACACGAGTATAAGTATGACAACGAATTTTGTTCTTAAATGAAATAAGATACGTCGGTGTAGATTAGATTAATCCGGCAAACTATAAGGGCAAATGTTGGACGCTTCTGAACATATTAACGAATTCTGTATTCCACAAAATGTGGGATTTCTTCACCTATTGAAATACAAGTAAATTCTGAACAATTCCTTACTTAACAGATTTAGTTACTGACTCCTAGCCTTTGTCATTCAGCTAAACTACTGATGGATGATAATGCTTGGGTCCCACACACAGAAATTCCACAAAGAACAAAACCTGCACAATTAATAACTGAGCCCAGCACATACTGGAGACAAACCACATAGGGTGGATATACTGCACATTACAAACATACGAACGTTATGAAGAAATTCTACATATACGACCTCCATAAACAAACCAACAATTAAATGGCAATCACACCATCACCAAAAGCCCAGTTTTTAATACAAAATCACACAAAACTAAAAACAAAACACACACCTAGGAAAACACTCACTGAAGAGGCAAAACAACGCACTATATACGCCATCTCACCAACCCAGAGAATTAATTTTGATATTTTCCATACCGTGCTGGTTGTTCGAGTTCAAGTACATAAGACCAACTCCAACACAACGTATAGATGGCTTATTACAATATGAGAAGGATCATTCATAGTCCAACATGTTTCGGCGAGGTCTTCGCCATCATCAGGGACCCGATTCTCTTAGAAAGGAAAACTTTTTGGCGTGCTATCTGGTAGCCAAAAGTGGTAAGAGGCCAAACTCGCCACATGTGGCGAGTTTGGCCTCTTACCAGATAGCACGCCATAACGCTTTTCTGTAAGAGAATTGGGTCCCTGATGATGGCGAAGACCTCACCGAAACATGTTGGACTACAAATGATACTTCTCATATTGTAATATACCGTCTATGCATTATGTTGGAGTTGGTCTTATGTACTTGAACTGACAAGTAAGTACAATAAACAACCAGAAACCTCAGTAAGTCTTACAGTGACAATAACAATAACGTTTCGTACTATGGTATCATTTATTGTTGTAATTATTATTTTTACATTAATAATAAAATAAAATAAAACATTTTTGTACAGATAGGAACAAATATTTATATCGAACACCTCTTTGGGATGGGATGCAAGCGACGAAGGTCTACCAACTACGTTAACGTTCAGAGAAAATTTGCACTTCTCCTGCACAGTCTAATTATGTGTTGATTATGATTTTCAGAACAGATGGTGATTATCTCCAATCGAACATTATCTGATAGATCTTTATACCCTTATAATAGAAGAGCAGTGTGTTTTCTGTGAGGAAGCAATCGAGTCCTTAAATAAAGTTCAGACGAATTCAATGTTTCGAACGTTCCCATCAAATTACATGAAACGCGTTTCAGTGCGATGTAGAGCAAAACCAAATTCTGGATTCTCTTTCCCAACGACTATTGTAATAAGTAAGGAAATAAATTACAGTATCTCCCTAAGGAACTCTGCTTTCCTTTCCATGAAATATTGTGTGTCAGAAGAGAAAGGGTTTTCGAAATCCTGTCCTGAAGGTAGTGTCCACTTGGGGATGGTACAGTGTATCAGGCGAGGGTGGAAGAGGCTTCGAGTCGAGGTATCAGAATCAATTATCAAGTACTGTCAGTTGGGGCTGATATATTATTGTTAGGGGCCCGTGAAAAGGGGAGGTGCCCCACATATATTTCCGTTTCTCTCTTACTGTAACTATTGCAAACACACATTTTAATAGCGGAATGTGATAACCTGTCTGAGGTTATCAACAATCAGGTGGTGGGGGAGGAAAATTATTTGCTGGGTGTTCGTCTCTCCCATCCCTGTCCTAGTCACATATAGAGGCTGAAATATACCACTCTGCTGCCGGAAACGATGTGTTCTATCCTGTATATGCACAGAATGGACATTCAGTGCTGGAAGTTTAGAAGCATTTAGCATGTCACAAGATGGTTTATTGGGTGTTTACGACATAGATAATTGACTGGTAATTATATTTGCAACCTCCAAAGGTTACCGAAGGTTCGTTGCTCGAGGATATAGCTGCTGTTACGTGAAGCGGACGTCTCTTCTCCACCCAGACAGTAGGTAAAGAATGCGTGGAAGTACGCCCACGTCCCTTTACCGTTGTTACGAAGATAAGTGTGACCCTTTTAAGGGTATGTTGTAGGTCACTTTCGGTTTCAGAAATTTTTTCGTAGTTTTACTGGAAAGTCATCGCGTTAGAAATAGGTGATTGCAGGATATGCGCTGTTTGACGGACACGAGTCACGTGCACTGCCATCTACTTACATGCATGTTGGTACTTCGTATCTCTTAAAGCGGGGCACAGTTTGCAATAAGGCATTACTTCCGAAACGGAGAGTTTTACGGCAAAACCACGAAATGATTTCTTACTCCAAAACTACCTATAATACACGTTTGGAATTTACTTATTTTAGGACAATGTTATATATATATAGCCTAGATATATTACAGGGATAAGCGGAGGACGCTTGACCCTTGACTTTTAAAATATTTTCTCCACTTTCAAGCGAGTATTGCGGTAACCTGTATATAGAAGGTAATATCAGTATTTAATGTGTTCCAGGTCCGTGCACTGTATCATACAAAAATAATATTCCCCAACTAATGCGGTCAGGGTATGCCCTGACCGCGGACGGTACAAGATACCTCTCAGCGGAGGATGAAAGCAAAGACAGTCTCACTTAACTGTATAAGTGCATCCAACAGTGTAACAGATTATTCTCCCTGAAGATGACCCAGCAGGGTCGAAACATGTAGGAGCTTTTTACGAATAAAAATTGTATGTATTTTAGTGCATTAGTTGGTGAATACTATTTTTGTATGATATCAGTAATGTTGTACTCTTCATGTAAAATCGCAAGACAGATACTTTGTAGTAAGTTACAACGAAAACTGTGTGAATGGCGCGGCTTAAGGACGAATAACTTGCTAAAATAATTCTTCCAGCAACTGGCCTGAAGACGGGGGAGCTCTTCTTCGAAAAGTTGGCAACAAATTACCAAAAACGCGGCATTATTTCCCAGAAGACTGTACTCTTTAATAGGAAATTGTTAGGCTGGCGCGGTTTGAAACATGAATACTTAATGTGGGGCGGCGACCAGTAGCCGCTCGGTCTTAGGCGTGGGTCTGCGGCCTTTCGCTTGCTGGGACTGCGGTTTCAAATCCCGCCGGCGGCATGGATGTCTGTCTGTTGTGAGTGTTGTGTGTTGTCAAATAGAAATCTCTGTGTCGGGTTGATCACTCGTTCAGAGGGGTCCTACCGAATGTGGTGTGTCTTAACTTGGGGTGATCCTGAAGCCTCGACAGTGAGGAGGCCCTGGCCCACTAGGGGCTGTCGCGCCATGAAAAAAATGTACTTAGTGTAGGAACTATGCATTTTGTCCACAGTGTATATATATACGTATATTCCCACTGGCGCAGAAGCCCCTAGTGGACTAGGACCTCTTCGTATTCGAGGCTTCGCGATCACACTTAGACCCACCACACTCGGTAGTACTCCTCTGAACGAGTGATCAGCCGGACGCAGAGACCTCTACATGACAACACACATCACTCCCGCAGCCATCCATCCCACCAGCGGGATTCTAACCCACAATCCCAGCAAGCGAACGGCTGCAGACCCACCTCCTAAACCGTGAGGCCAGTGGAATCGGCACACATATATTGCTAAGTCATTATAATTGTCGTTAATGTGACAGGTGCTACCATAAAGCCATCGTCGCTATTGTTATGACGTCATCAGTGGTTACGTAACTAACAGATCGCCAGTGCGTAATAGAGGATCAAATATCTACGGTGCAGAGGAAGTAATGGGTTTTCGAAGAAGGTTGAGGTAAAGATTGTTGTCTTCCCGGGTACTGCGAAGTGTACTTTGGTAGAAGAATACCGTCGTTTCAGAGGCACCTGGTACCTTCAACAATAGATCCCCTGCGACATGTATATACTTCTACACAGCGACATTTCATAATGTACAGAATACAGACCTCTGAATCTACAGTGGGTTTCTGTTGCACTACACGGCGTCGGATTCCGGAGTGCATATGATGATGGAAGAAGAAATATCCAGTGAAACAATAGTGGGCTTACACGTCTTGCATGCTACGTGGCGTCGCATCATAGGGGGCAGAAATCTGCGTATTCACCGCGTTTACAAACTACAGTGTTTAACATAATTCATTTTAATGCCTTAGTTTCTGTTTCTCATTATGTAGAGTTTTTCCGAATGCGCATCTGATGGGGCGGAAGAAGCATCCGACGTTTCCGCCGTTCTTTCCTGGAAAGAAAAAAGGAAGTGGCCTATTTGTATTTGCTTATGTACAGAAAATATTCCGCTCTTTACAAAATATTGAGTTTCTTATGGTAATGCTCTTAAAATATGTTAAATTATAGCACATACAATCGAACCCGTTTATAACGTCATGAAATGGACTGAATATTTTGTGTTGTTATAAACGAGTGTCGTTATAACCGAGGAGTATAATGTTATAATTAATTGGTATCGTATAATATCTGACGCAGTAGATGAGGTGTCGCATTAACCGGTGTTTACAACAGGGTTCGACGGTACTTTATACAGGCAGGCTGTCTTTTGTAATGTGGCACTGTGCGAAGCTTTTTAAAGAAAGACGGTAAATTTCTATTAGCCTTCCTGATCCATTTCTATGTTAGCCTACTATATACACCTAAACTTCTAAAGTGGTCTCCTTTCTCCATTCAGGATTTGATAGTGGAATTTTTTGCGTCATTATTCTTTCCCATGTTCGCTTGTGTCCTGTCACCTGCCTTACCTTATTTAAGAACCTAAAATACTTACTGACAGATACAAAATTAGGATGAATCGTGAAAAGATTATAAATATATGTAAATAGAACGGATTATTCCTGAGATTAAGTGTAAGGTTTGAGGCTTCCCTGACGATGTCAAGTATAGAGTCTTCTGGGATACGACGCCCTGTACTTTGTCAGATAGGCACCAAAAATTCAGAGGAAATTCTAGCCTCTCTTTTACCCTCCACAACGTTGGTACCTGTCTACAAAACTACACGGCATGTTACACTAGAAGACCCAAATCTTACAATAACTGATCAATTTCCACGTAAATATATATTTCTCCGTCTATAGGCATGTCCTCCTACTTCTCACTGATTTGAGAACATTTTTACACCTTCGGGCTATTTTTCATCACATGATATTCTGCAGCACAGGAACAAGATTTATTTATGCAGGTTTCCTTGTTTGGGGGTTGGGGGTTGGGGAAGAAATGGCTGCGTGGAGAGAGCGAGAAGGCATGATATTGTAAGCCGCCATTGCCCCATAGTAATGGTTAATGCCGTCATGTGGGAACTGTTTTGCATACGAAATTGCTTCTTATAATACGGAACCGCGCTGCCAGCCAACTAATACCCGTTAAGACTCGCAGTAGCGACATATTTTCCTTCCTCTCCTTTTTGATGAGTCTCGAAATGAGGAGGATGGGGGACATGCGGTGTTTGGAGAAAGGAGACAAGAAAATGCAAGTCGCTTTATTGTGATTTTAATGCCTTAGAAAGTTACAAAATAAATGTAATGAGATTGTGTTTTGTCTCTTCGGCTGCTGCAGGCTTTCTTCCAAGGCGGAAGGTGTGTTTATTCGGTAAACGGCATGGAAGAAAGATGAGAGACAGCCTTTTGTGTCACAGATATCAGGTTCGAGATTTCTGATCGGGTGTTGGTAGCGATGTCGATATGCTTTATGGTTTATTTGATCCTTTTGTCTCTGAGTCCATCTGCGTAATATAATAATGGAGTACCTACCGCACGGTAAACACCCACAGTCTCTATTACAAAGACCAAACAGTTAATGTATTTTAGAGCAACTACTGCTGTTTATTGTAAAAATCCTACAGAAACTGGAAGGTATACATGAGGGATGATTTTAGGTTGTTTTTTGGTTACGTCGAAGACGGTTATATGTGCGAGTAGTTAAGGCTGTGCCGTGACAGGTTAAACAGGCTCTGACCACCTCACTGCTGCGTATTCTCGAATAACAGGAAAAGTAGCGAATAGTCACAATGTAGTAATCGCTCGCCATCGACACAAATATTTACTACGTTTTATCAGCAGATTACATGGCTGTAGGTTTCGGCCACTCATTGATCATCTTTAGGATATTAAAGTACATAAAATTAAAGTACAAATTGCAAGTTAAGTTTTGTGTGGGTAGATTGAGATCTTAGTGTCTGGCTGTTAACAATATATATATATATATATACACACACACACACACACACACACATCAATATAGGTTGTTAAAATATTACACGATGCATGTCAATATGCAGTGTTAAAACTAGTGAAATACGCGACAAGTAATGCGATATTAAAATGGTGTCAACTTTGAGGGTGTGGAGTCTATTGTTTCTTTTCCCGAAGTGCGTTTTTTATTATCTCTGGTAGTCTCCAAGGAATGAGACTTGTTTTATATTGACATGTATATTGTAACACACAAAGTCTCAATCTATCCACTTGGTAACTGTCCGCCTTACAATTTCTCTGTGCAATTCCAACGAAACTCCGTAACTATCAGTAGAAATCAATACTGATCGACTCTAAGAGATAATCGATTACTATAAGGTAATTGATGATAATTAATACCAACTGATAAATATTGATTACTCTGAATTACTATATGCCGATCCCGGTGGCCGCTCGGTCTAAGGCATGGGTCAGAGGCCGCTCGCTTGCTGGAATTGCGGGTTCGAATTCCGCCGGGGCATGGATGTCTGTCTGTTGTGAGTGGTGTGTGCTTTCAGGTAGAGGTCTCTGCTTCGGGCTGATCGCTCGTCCAGAGGAGCCCTACCGAATGTGGTGTGTCTGAATGAGATCGGGAAGCCTCGGTAATGAGGAAACCCTGGCCCACAAGGGGCTGTTGCGCCAGGAAAAAGGAAAATGATTTACTGTATTTCATTATCTGTAATTATCGTTAATGAAACCTGTAACAGCCAACCCAGAGTGTGACTTAATCAATGACATCAAACCATGTGACCGTCGTATGATTGGAGAGATACTATCGCGCAAACACGTTGTGGCACCTAAACCAGGTATCGTCGATTTCTGTTAATTCATGTTGTGCCAAACAGGGATTGGTGGAAAGAAATTTAAAATTGCATGAATTCATCCGTAGCAGCCCCGTGCGAATTTTGTTGTCGTCGTCGTCGTCACGAAGAAGCGAGCGAATATCAAATTTTGTTTCAAATTCGTGAAAACAGCTACAGCAAAAAATGAGATATTTGAAAGTGTGTGAAAATGAAGCTACTCGTTTACCTCGCATGCGTTTTTTTTAAATATTCGGAGAAAATCATGGGTACTTCAAAGACGATCCAAATATGTGGCGGCCGTCAGCATCTCGAGATGCGGAAAAAGCTGCGAAATGTTATGAACTGGGGGATAGATAGCGTCACATGATCCTGAAATTGACGAAGAGTCAACTGCACATTCGTCAGACTGTACAACACGATTTGGGAAAGAGGAGTGTCTGTGCGAAGTTAGTTCCACGCAGTCTACGGAAGAGCAAGAAGGTTGATGGGGGACTTCATTCGGCAAGTTAGACCAATCCTCACTTTTCTGTTGCATCTTTACTGGAGACAAGTTTTGGCTCTTTTATTACGAATCTGTTACTAGAAGTCACAGCATGGACTGGAGAACAAAATCTTTACCGAAATAAAAAAAAATTATTTACAAAAGGATCAAAACGATGTTTACTACTTTGTTTGATTTACAACACTGCCAGTACATAGTAAACTACGAATTAAAGAAATGTCTTTGCTTTCGATGCATTATTTCCATTCTGTAAATGTTGGTACAGTGTACAGAAATAAGCATGTGAAGAGAACATTAACCTTTTAAAGCCCAGCGGTAACTCTATATAGGACCAGGTTTAACATTAAAAAATTCTACGTGGTGCCCACATTGCGTTTATGTGTTTTGTACGGATCTCAGAAAAAACAGGAACTTTTGCCTTATAAAACATCAAGAGACTGATTTTTATAACCGAAGTGGAGAGTGTTTACAGCGCCGTACGCACTGAGCCCTCATATAAAACAGACACGCTTCGTCTTTAAAGGGTTAATTAGTTGGGACACAACTTCCTTACGAAACCGATACGCATTTATTACATTTAGCACCGTACAAAGTGAATGGAAAAACTTGGATGCGAAGACCCGAGATCTGTGCAAAGTTAAGTTATACGTACATTTCTTATCTTTCTTGAACATGAATACAAATAATGCCTATAGAGGCCACCGTGATTTAAGGGATTAAATATGCTAAGCAGCATAAGTTTATTCTTGATCTGTTACGTCATTGAGGAAGGTGATGATGCATCTTTCTTTAATGCCCTCTTTCAATTTCCTCAAAGATTTTAGCTAGCCTTTTGATGGGTGTAACGCTCTTTTTCAGAATTTCTGTAGGGCTTTTACTTTTTTTGTGTGTATCCATTCCCTTGCACTTTTCCCTCCTCCGCTCTGCTGCAGCCTCTTTTCTAATGACTTCTCTCAATTTCTCAAAGATCTCTCCCCATCCCCTGTTGCAGTCGCATCAACATCCAAATCCACCCTCTCACCCTACCCCCCTCTTTCTTTCAAGCATCTGGTGCAAGAAGCAACAATACGTGACAGTGCTCTAGTGTTAAATTGCTGAACAGTGTAAATGGCTCAAGTCACATTATCACGTCAGAAACCACAGATGGACTGTTTTAACGGGGAATAATATTAAAGAAGGTTTTAGAAAAATAGTGTATTCAAAAGTGAAATAAATTTATTTGACTGGGATAGAGCCAATGACTAGCTTCTGTGAAGGCGGTAAGGAAATATCAATTTCCATAAAATGCGGGGAATTTTTTAAGCTGTTGTTACTTTCTCAAGGAAAAGTTATATATGTCAATTATAATTGTTAATTGTTAATTTACTATTACGTTAGCTGTTACTGAATGAGACGTTTATTACAAATATTACGTGCTTTATTTAGAGATGACAATAGACTGCTTATTTTATGGTATTTTATGGTATTTTATGGTATTTTGGGCTTTGACGGAGGTTATCAGGACGGAGGGACAGAACACGCAGACAGCAGAAATCTCTGGAAATTTGTTATTCATCTGCCACAGGCAACAGTATGTTATAACCCAAAAGGAGACAAACCACTTGAAAAAAATAGTTACAACACGCATCACCATTCTTAACTTAAAGATTTTCTGCATTTTTCCTACATTATTATTCTGAAAATAAGGATACATTCTGTCCGTGCTTTTGTAATGGAGACGCAGTGAATTATTCATGTGAAACTTACGTTTTCAATGGCTAATACACTGTAGTAATCTTATCGTCCCTGGATTAATATTAACCTTTTAAAGCCTAGCGGATGCATTACGTGCCACCAGGTTCAATATTCAAAAATTCTACATGGTGTTCACGTTGCGTTCATTTGTTTTGTATGGATCTCGGAACAAGCAGCAACTTTTACCTTGTACGACATTAACAGATTAATTTTGTATAACCAAAGTGCAGAGTGTTTACAGTGCGGTACGCACTGAGTCCTTATATAAAACAGACACGTTTCGTCTTTAAAGGGTTAAAGCAGCAGATTTTTCGCCCAGAAAGATTATCATTTGGTAATTTCATCTGGTTCCCAGAATAAAAAAAATGATTTTCCTGAATGGCGTTAACCGAATTACCTTTATAATACATGCGTCGTGCTGTTTTTTGGAGATGAAAACCAAGTAAGTTACATATTGTTTATATTAGCTTTGCCTTTTGAACTTTTAGACCTTAAAGGCACTGTTAACCTCAAATGTCGTGTTCTTAACTGTAGGCGTGTATTACGGTTTAAATGCCAGTGGTAAACAAATGTACCGTGTGATGTTATAACAGAAAGTTCTGCATTTTTTACGGAGTGTACTCGTATGTTCCTTATAATTCTCACAGGAAACATCAATTTCGTCACTCATCAGCTGTAACCGGGTCTCCTACGTAAGTGAGGCGGACTCTGTTCTGTGTGAGCAGGGATACGAATTGGTGCTTCATACTGCACTGAGAGCAATTTCATGTTTCCAATAAGCGCAATACATTCCATTTCCAGTAAGCGCAATATATTCCATTGTTAAATAGCAAACAAAAGAAGTTTAGAGAGTTTGTTACTTGCCGAGTAGTATTTATCGCAATTACAATGTGCCATACTTCATTTATACATTAAAGAAACTATTAATCGAAACGAGCATTACAAAGACGTAACAAAGAAAGACTTTCCCCTACTTTCTTGATTATATAGGGAATACTCAGGCACACAACTGTTTCCAATATACAAAAGTAACCATGGTGGGGTTTAAGTTTTGCTTTAAAGTTTTCACATCCCCATTTCCTTCATCCGTAGTCTTCCCCTTCAACATTGCTTCTTCGCTTTTGCATACATGGTAAGTTTCTACTTGTCGTTCGCCTGGTAAAGCTACTCTGTAGTGAAATTTCCCACTAGAGTCATTATGGTTTAAGTGTCTTATATTATTCCTAATATTTGGGGTGTAGGGTCGGGAATAAAACCAAATGGGACTCGACGTTATGAACATGTGCCTGTTAATGCTGAAGATATAAGCCTATAGACCGGTAGGCCTTCCAGTATAAATACAGTCCAGTTCATGTTAATTAAAAGGAATGAGTGTGTTGTTTAAATAAAAGGTTTCATTGTTCTTGCTAATGTGGGTAAACGCTTCGTCTATCAGAGGGGAATTTTCATCAACCATATTGTATATTATGCTTTGTTATCAACATGAGGTAAGAAATTCCATTCCACAGGATTCCACAAATATTCGCTCCTTCTGGACAGCATGTTCGTCTAAATTGAACATCGGTACTTTAAATTACGGGGGTTTACTTCATAGTCGGCGCGTGTAACACAAATCTAATTTAATATGCCTCAGTTGTATCCTTGCAATATATAGAGAAGTTAATTTTATTTATTTATTTATTTATATAGTTTATTTTACAACACTGTCCGTATTTCAGGATGATAAGTTGCGTCAAATTTTTGGATGAGGAGTAAGTCATGAGGTGAAAAGTAGGTGTAAAACACAGTAGACCTCCAATTCAAATAATGCCTAAACACAGAAGTCATTCGATTCTGGCTCCAGCCTAACCCGTCACCCAGTTTCAGCTGCAGTCTAAATATAGTAATCATCCAAATTACGATATTGCGTAAATAGAGTAGTTACCCAATTTAACTACTGTCTAAATAGGTCGTCATTGAATACAAATTCCTGCCTAAATTCAGTAGTCACCCCATTTAAATTACTGCCTAAATACAGTAGTTACCCAATTGTAGCTGCATCCTAAATACAGTAATCACCCAATTTCAGCTACTGCCTAACTACTGTAGTCACCAAATTTAAATTACTGACGAAATGTTGTAGTCATTGGAATTAAGATACTGACTAAATATATCAGTCACATAATTTTAGTTACTGCCTAACTAGAGTAGTAACAAAATTTCATCTGATACCTGAATACAGTTCTCACTCATTTTCGCGTACTACCTAGATGGAGTACGTAGTCACCTAATTTGGGCTACAGCCTAAAAACAGCAGTCACCCAATTTCAGATACTGTCTAAATACCGCAGTAATACAGGTTCAGCTGCTACCCAAGTACAGTAGTTACACAATTTCAGCTGTTATTTAAACACAGCATTCATGCAATTTGAGCTGTCTAAATACAGCAGTCACCCTGTCTCAGATATTATCTAAATACAGCAGTCATGCGATCTCAGCTACATAAATAGAGCAGTCGCCCAGTTTCAGCTTTTGTCTAAATGCAGTAGTCATGCGATTTTAGCTGTCTAAATACAGCAGTCGCCCAGTTTCAGCTTTTGTCTAAATGCAGTAGTCATGCGATTTCAGCTGTCTAAATACAGCAGTCGCCCAGCTTCAGCACTTATCTAAATACAGCAGTGATGCGATTTCAGCTATTTAAATACAGCCGTCACCCAGTTTAAGCTCTTATTTAAATACAGTAACCATGTGATTTCAGCTGCTATCTGAATACAGCAGTCATCCAGTTTCAGCTCTTATCGAAATACAGTAGCCATGCAATTTCAGCTGCTATCTAAATACAGCAGTCATCCAGTTTCAGCTCTTACGTAAATACTGTAGTCATGCAATTTCAGCTCTTATCTAAGTACAGCAGTCATCCAATTTAAGCTACTATCTAAATACAGCAGTCACCCAATTTCAGTTCTTATCTAAATACAGTAGTCATGCAATTTCAGCTCTTACCTAAATACAGTAGTCTCCAAATTTCAGCTCTTATCTAAATGCAGTAGTCATGCAACTTCAGCTCTTATCTAAATACAGCAGTTTCCAAATTTCAGCGCCTATCTAAATACAATAGTCTTCAGATTTCAGCTCTTATCTAAATACAGTAGTCATGCAATTTCAGCTCTTATCTAAATACAACAGCTTCCAAATTTCAGCTCTTATCTAAATACAGTAGTCTCCAAATTTCAGCTCTTATCTAAATACAGTAGTCATGCGATTTCAGCTCTTATCTGAATACAGCAGCTTCCAAATTTCAGCTCTTATCTAAATACGGTAGTCGTGAAATTTCAGCTCTTATCTAAATACAGTAGTCTCCAAATTTCAGCTCTTATCTAAATACAGGAGTCATGCAATTTCAGCTCTTATCTAAATAGAGCAGTTTCAAAATTTCAGCTCTTATCTGAATGCAGTAATCACCCAATCTCGGCTACTACCTAGAATATCGGCCTGGCCGTAATAAGGATACGAAAAAGAAACCTCGATCTTTGAGCCGAACTTTCAAAATGTTACCGTAGAAATATTAATCACGAGTGCTACCCTGTCTAACACGATGACCACTGTAGGAGAATGCATGCTAATATATACGAATGTGCCCATATTCTACTATAAAATACGACGTAGCCAGCTGATTTATCAGTCTACAGCAAGTTGCAGCGGAGACCGGTCACATTACCTGTTCATACTTCGCGGTTATTCTCACAGAACCTCATCCCACAGGCGCAAATCTTGATCTTCTACTTCTCTCTCCAATTTATACCAAAGCACCTTGGGCCTCCTCTAAACTTCAATTATCCTTGGTAAATTGCTTTGAAGTTTATCAAATACAAGTGGGATAGGACACTGTATGTTCTGGAAGATAGTTACTAACGGTTCGGATAAGCCGGACGCATCTTTCTACAGGGCAGAAATAGTCTGCAATAAAAATTCGGGTCCCATAAGATTCGGACGAAGCATTTCTTGACCGGCTAAACGGCTGTCCGCTTCAAAACGAGCAATCTGCTTTGTATTATTAGTGGCGTTTATTATCTTAGTTAATTAGCTATTTAGTGTCTTAACTGTGCATAAGCGTATTCAGTTTTTTCCATTTTTTTTTTGGCCGGACTAGCTAAAAGATGGTCAGTGTTGCGGAAAGGAAAGATTGTAGAGGTTTGGATAATTTAAGACTCACGTTTTGTGGCATATGAAGCTGTGTCACTGTGTATTTCCCCATGTTTCGAAGGATCGTAGTGGTTTAGACTTCAATGTCAAGCAGTTGAAGGAAAACCTTGCCCTGCCTGACACTGTAGTCGAAGGCACGACGATCCTTCGAAGCGCTGAGACATACACACTCAGTGACACATCATTACATCCCAGAAGACGTGAGTCTTCAGGAATATCTCAGCAACATCGCTGTGAGAACATCAATTCTTGCACATTACGTTATTCTTTTTACATTGAAAGTCAAAGCATGGAATAAAGGGGCGCAAAACAGTGTTCAATGGTAAGTGCGAACTCAAAGCTCTGTGCATTAACATAAACAGGCCTGTCGCTGAAGACTCATGATATTCTTGCAGTCGGTAATTTATGCCACCCTGGTACAATGTTCCTTGTTTTCCTATTCCAGCCACGTGTTCTGCTGGACCACCATGCACCTCCCCGCCCTGTTGCCCCTGCGATAACCTCTGACCCTGATCACTGTTGTCTCGTAACTCCCAACACGTGAAGCAGCGGCGTGTTGCCCACTACACCTTTTGGCATCTTACGGGACTTGAGAGAGTTCATGATGGTTCTGTCGTCGGGGATATAAAGCTGGGTATTGTGCAAGAAACTTACAAACTTTTCATGGAAACCTGCTTCCACCATCATCATTGTACAAGAATTAGTTATGTTCTTGTTCCACGTTATGTATTTTAGCGTATTTTTCTGATTATTACTGCATTAGTATCAAATTTCAGTTCCAGTGCAACTTTATTTGTGGATTAGTCAATTTGTTCATCGCGTGATTTCAGGCTTCCGCCGCTCTTCTGGGATGTTACGCTGCCGTCGGTGGTGCTTCTGTACTGAAGTTTCCAGACAGCGTATCGGCACCATCGTCAAGACTTCTTGACCCTTGAAGATGGGACCGAGAGGTTGTCCCGAAACGTCCTTACAAAACTACCACTCAGCGCTGCGTAATATCATAGAAGGGCGCAGATCTAAGTTTGTTCACTAATTAAGTAGTTAATTATTTGGAAAAATTACATAATCGAAGCTTGTTATTCACGATTTATATTCACTCCTTACGCAGTCTGTCTTGCAATAGGTCCATAGGCTCTTCCAAAGCGAGTTTTCAAGAGAGCGCGATTCATTACCCATCACATATTATTACGGTGGCGTAATTAAAAGACAGGACTGGAAACTATGTAGAATGCAAGGGAGGTATAAGACGTACATACCAACATTTGGATAAGAACTGAAGAGAAAACTAGATATTGGTGAGAAGATAATATTAGGATGGATCTCAAGGAAATAGCTGGTGAGCGTATGGACTTAATATCGTCATACCTTCTCATTTGCAATTAGTAATCTCCGTCTACGTAACACCCTTGTGTCAATAGGTGAATAAGTGTCATCCGGTTGCCATGTTTCTCTGTAATGTGTGTGCAGAGGCCGAAAAAGTGTGTGAGTTACTGAGACTGTAATCTCTCTGGGCTGAGTTGAGTAAAAATATAGAGTACGACAGTAGCACAGTCAGATGGCAGCATTTTTGATAGCTGCAGTTAACGCTAAGTTTCCTCTACGGTTAAAGAAAGTTCCGATTAATGAGGCTGTGGAATAGTGCATGAATATTACGACGGTCTGCGAGGTGCCAACAGTACAATGAAGACCCGAATCGCTGAAGAAGATACAGCCAGACGACAGCGAACTGATACGTGGAATTAACGCGAAAGATATTAGAAAAAGAGATTTTAAATCTCGTGCTAGGATCTGGAGAAATCTTATGGTGTTTTTACAACTTTGAAACGCAATTGGATTAGTGCGCGAATATTACGTCAGCCTGTCATATGTCGTTCCAGTGGTGGTGGTGGTGGTGGTGGTGGTGGTGGTGGTGGTGGTGGTGGTGGTGGTGGTGGTGGTGGTGGTGGTGGTGGTGGCGGTGGCGGTGGCGGTGGCGGTGGCGGCGGCGGCGGCCGTGGCCGTGGCGGCAGTGGCAGCAGCAGCAGCGGTAGTAGTAGTAATTGTAATATTAACACCTGCGTCACTTGATGTTTTTAATCCTTGCCCAAAATAAGTGGATTATAAAACTGTAAAAGCAGTAAACAGTAGGAAATTCCGTTCCTCAGTCTAGAGATTCTGGTTTAAATCGCAGGTCAGCTAATTGTGGTTAGCGCAGCCACTGCAGCAAAATTCCGCTATAATACTGCAAATTAGGCTACGAACAATCTTTCCGTATTCTTAAAAATTCCTTACTTGCTACTCATCCTGTTACGCGACGCTATATACCCTAGACTCAGCCGTCGAAACTGTCGTGAAATTGAGCTTTACACGGGGTTACTATGAAGAAAACTCCGCCATGTACCTTTGTAGACAGAGATCAGTTTCCTGTAATGCCGTGGTACAGATAGTAACTGTGAAGTTTTCAGTTGACCTTGGTAGTTGTTGGCCCTTGGGAAAGCCGACACTTCCTTCTTTGTGAGCATTAACTGATGTACTCCAGCTACAAATACATTGGGCTGAAGTGCAGTCGTGTTTTTGGCATGTGAGATAATGCAGTTATGTAGTGTTCTATCTGATCAGAAATGCGCATACATTTTCCTTTAGGCTTGCTATAACCGAAACACCTGGCGACCAGTGGAAAGAAGGTCATACAGTCATAGTGACTCGTGTTTTTGACAGGATCTGTATGTTTTCCCTGCCCGTCGTCACGAGTGTTAAACTCTACCCACGCTGTGCAGGTAAACTGCGCTGTCTTCACTAAAGTACATTGCATCAATTTTCTGCCATAAACCTGCAGGCAGAGCAGGAGACGATCCAAAACTTTTGTAACGATTGACCAAAATACATGACATTACATCCAAGATGACGTTCATTCTGTAAGTTATGTGCAAGAAAATTTAAAAATAATTATATGCGGGTATATATTTACGCATTTAATAGTTGTATAGTTGTATTGGTTAATTAATACTTATCATTATAGTGTGGAAGACGTCCCGCTTCTGACGCTGCCATAAGGAATGCAGCCATAGGTTAAGTGTCGAATGCCTTGTACAACACGCGGAGGCTACTAAGGTGGTATTTTTCTCGTACCTCCACCCTAACTCAACTTTGTCTTATCGTAACACAAGATTTAAACCGACATTGCTCAAGAGCTGACTCTTCCAATTCTTTCTTCATCCCCTGTGCTATGTTGTTATACCACCCTTCGTCCAACCACCCATCTCAGACCCTTACAAGTTTCGTGTGATTTTTTTTCCGTACCCCTCCTTTTTACGCTCCACCTACGTTCGAACTGCTTAGGTTTGTGTTCTAAGAAATTAAGCTATGCCCCGTTGCAGAGGATTTGTTTTTTAAATAATGTATAGCATCGACGAAGGTATATAGTCGATTCCGAAGAAATGCCTTAAAGTTTATTGAAATATTTTTTCTTTCAATCTAAATTTATTTCCCGAATGAAAGAATTAATCCCTATCTAAATCATGTATAAAGTCTGGAGCATCCCTCACAGAGAACACATCACACATTCGTTGCAAAATTAATTGAACTAATAAAGTTCAAGGCCATTATGATTGTTCTTTATTCCGGAAAACAATAAGGATAAACAGATACCCGGTCTGGGCCATTTACTGTATACAGAGTGGTTCAAGACAAAATGTGCAGTGAAATTTATCAGCTGCTGGCCGCAGTTACTAGGGCGCAATAGGTAAAAGATTTTGAAAATATAACACGCCGCGCTGAGAGATGTTAAGAAGTAGAAGATAGTAACTTACTTTCGAGGCCTTCTGTCTTCTTGGATGTTACACAGCTCAGGTTCGCAGCTACCAACCTAAGCTGTGTAACATCCAAGAAGAGCGAAGGTCACAACTACACTGCAGCGGAAGCCTGAAATCTCCCAATTTACGTTTGGTTTGGAATTGTTTCATATAGTTATAGCAATGTAGAGTTCTCAATAGAGTTTGTTTTGAAATATTTCGTATGGTTTCCACTATCGAATAAAGGATTACAGGAGACTGAACGATAATCTGTCATATGACAACTGTACAATCCCTGCAGTCCGGGCCGTTTTAGGCATGTTAGGACACATTACTTCATATTATTCAATTCTTCGTTTCTAATGCTATCTGTTGGTGGAGCTTCGTAATCTGAAATCTTCGCAAAGTATTACTAGGATCATAGAATCAAAGGCAATGAAATGGGCTAGATGTGTAGAGCGCGTAGAGGAGATGCAAAATTCATACAGAATTTTAGTCAGAGATTAATAGAGAAAGGACTATTTCTGAAGGTGGGTACAAGGCTGATTATAGTAAAATATGTTCTGATACGGTGTGGACTATGAATAGTATTGAACTGACCTAGGATAATATTTCTAGTGAATATGGTAAAAGGGTTGAAAGTATTTTGAACAAAGAAGGGTCAGTCAGGTTCTCAAAAACTGAGGGCACTATTTAGGGCACTTCTCTGTCACTAATCGCAGTGCGTAAAAGCCTTGGTGTGTTTGTGAAATCACGTAGAAGCAAGTGAAAGGAAGGTCTAACTATTCGCGCATGCGCAAGGTAGCACATCGTCTGTGATTCCGTCTTAAGCTCTCACAAGTTTTGTTTATTTGGTGCTGTTCCGCAGTGTGAGCACGTTTCGAATATGGAGTAGTGTAAAGGGAATACTCGCTGATCCCTGTGGCCCTGATGTCTAAGACGTGGGTCTACGGCCGCTCGATTGCTGGGATTGCGATTTCGAATCCCGTCGGGGGCATGGATGTCTGTCTGTCTGTCTCTTATGAGTGTTTTGTGTTGCCAGGTATAGGTCTCTGCGACGTGCCGATCACTCGTCCACAGGAATCCTACCGAGTGTGTGTGTGTGTGCGTGCGTGCGTGCGTGCGTGCGCGCGTCCATGAGTGTGATCAGGTGCAACAATAAGCCTCTACGCCTGCAGTAAGTAGGTAGAGAGCGGTGAAGAAAGAAAGAAAGAAAGAAAGAAAGAAAGAAAGAAAGAAAGAAAGAAAGAAAGAAAGAAAGAAAGAAAGAAAGAAAGAAAGAAAGAAAGAAAGACAGAAAGAAGGAAAGAAAGAAGGAAAGAAAGAAAGAAAGAAAGAAAGGAAGGACGGAAGGAAGGAAGGAAGAAAGAAAGAAAGAAAGAAGGAAAGAAAGGAAAGAAAGAAGGAAAGGAAATAAATAAAGAAAGAAAGAAAGAAAGAAAGGAAGGACGGAAGGAAGGAAGAAAGAAAGAAAGAAAGAAAGAAAGAAAAAAGAATGAAGGAAAGAAGGAAAGAAAGACAGAAGGAAGGAAGGAAGGAAGGAAGGAAAGAGAAAAACAAAAGAGAATACGCTAAAATTAATTTAACTCTTGCATATTAATAAAGTATTATGAAAATATGTATCATATTAATATTATTTGTACAGCTGTGTTACGTAGGTGTAGACATATATAAAGAGATAACTGTTTTTCTTTCCATTGTCTAACCCCACATTGACTCCCTTCTAAACTAAAAAAGAAAAGATGCAATCTGTTATTCGACACTCACATTGAAAACTGTAATTAAAACATAAAACATGAGAGGATAACAGTACTATCTATGCTTTTGTGTAACATATTGTCTTAGTAAAGGTATGAAGAAACGATAATTCTTCCATAGTGGAACATTAGAATGGATAAGTACGAATTAAGGAAAAGAATATCGCGCAAACCTTCTCTTTTGTGTATAAATTTTTTGACATCGTAGTTAAATAAACGTATTCCAAAATAAAATCAATATTTTCGTAGTGGCAGGTTAGAATGGATAAACATGAATTACACAAAACAAGTCCATTAAATAAGTGCTTGGTACGTCATGAAGGAGTGGGAAGACAGAAGTATCAAAGGAATAAAAATAATTGGACGGACCGACAAAATCAAAAGCCTCTTTCATATTACAGAAGACGAAATGCAGGACGTATGGCAGAAGTAAAGGGTCACAGGAGAGGACAGCTATCACCAGGTCGACGAGACGTTGAATTTTAAATCAGGATGTCTTGTATCCTGAAACTTTTCTTGAACAAGAATGTAAACTGATAAGCAAAAGTCATGTTCTGTTTGTCTGTCTCTTTGTTAGACTGTGACTGTTCGGTTTTTCGTTTACGAAAAAGTCTCTCATTACCCTTCATTTACCAATCCGTAGTTTTTCATGCGTAAACACATAAGGTAAATAACCATACCAACCAGGTGTCCTATTTACGGTACCTGTCAAAGTAACTCGCTCTCCTCCAACCTCGCGAATAACTGTCACAAGAGATTCCTTGTATCCTTGTTTTTCGCTTGTTGCCAGTACTTCGATTCTACAGTCATGCCGTTCTCTGTCCTCTCAGATCGCCGATTGCTCTCGCCTGGAACTGGCCATTCTTTGTTTGCAGCTTGGAAGACCCTTACAGTGGCGGTCTGGCCATCTGCAAGCACTGAGCGAGGAACTGCATCAGACAGTGTGCGCAGACAGCACTGCGCAGTACTTCTCAAAGCCTGGCTACCTAGACCTTAACTCAGGCAGGAGAATGCTTCGTCGCTTCCAGACGTTAATTCCCAAGTTTTTATGTAAAGATTGAAATACAACTCAGAGTACAGACTGTAGCAACCGTAGTGCTGCTACGGAACGAGCCAATAGTTGTAGCCATTTAATACGTTTGCTTACAGGAGAGGTGGATATAAAACTCGAGTCAGGAAAATGCGAAAGGAAAACACAATTTTGAAAGACCAAGGCGTAGATCGAACTTTAAAATTTATCTTATAGAATTAGAATAATGGATTGTCATCAAAAAATTTTATATTGTTTGCGAAAGCTTGAGGTTAGTTATTACGTTTGCAAGAACAGAACACTGGTCCCTATCATGTGCCAGATGAATCGAATCTATGTCTTTATTCTTTGTTTCCATAAGTGCGCGTTAAATGTTATTACATATCGTAGATTCAACAGCGTTTTTCATCCTTAGACATTTCTATTGAAGTTTCACATTATCCTTGTTTGTCTCTGCCATAGTTTACAGTATTTACTAAATATCCAAATCATACTTGCTACAAAATCCTCTAATAGAGGCTGGCGAATCTAGCCTCACGTTACGAGACCCGGATGTGGCAGCGATGATGAAGGCACGTAGAAAGGATATATATATATAAATATATATATATATATAAATATATATATATATAACTCCACTCATTCTTAACCTCGGCGTGAGATGGATGTAAGTGTTCAAGCTTACGCCCCGGCGGCTTTATCCCCGTGAAAGAACCTCTGTACCCGCTGAACAGGAGATTCTTTGACACCAGAGCCAGTTTGGACGGTTTGAAGAAGAGAAAAGTTTGTTTTCCATGCTGCCGTCATCCATTGTATGCTTCTATCAGACTACACACTCCAGACTTTTGCAACTGTTAAGATGCCTGGCCATTAAATAAAGGAGCTGCATTCACAACTTCCGAGCAAGCCTGTTGATCACCAGAGTGAATATATACCGGTAACCGTGGGACCTTCCTGCAGTCGCTTGTCAAACCACGCTCCGTTATGTTCAAGTAGTATAATTATGAACGGTTTTTTAACGTGCCACAGTCATACATGATAAAGAGAATTGGACAGTGAGTAAACGTCAGATTTCTTGTGAAACTTAAGAAAACTGCCACTGAAACCTTTAATTTGCTACGTCAAGTGTGTGGGGAAGGCGGTAGGGTTACTAGAAGCAAGCTCGAAAAGTAGTTTTAGTGGAAGCTTAGAGTTTGAAAAGCTTGTGTAGAGGGGTGTTTAGGTTCCAATGGAAATTATTCTGAAGGGAATAACACTGTCTTTAATGAAGCATTATTGAAACAAGATCGTTATTTAATGGATACACATTGTGTGCCATTTTAGCAGAATACAGTTTATGGTAAGTGTTTTTTCATTATGATGGTTTCATAACATCAGGATATTTCGCGACTTACTAAACGTTTTTCGCGTGCTTGAAGATTACGATATTCTGGTAGGTGACGTCGTGTATTTTGGTAGATATACAGCAAAATTTCGGAACAGCCTGTTCCGTCAATCGTGTATGCTGACAGTGGAGGCAAAGGTCTCTTTTGTACACTAGTAACTATGCGCCAAACTATATGTTGTCCCTTCTTAACGAAATTGCAACATTAATACTCACCGAGTTGCTCCTTGCACAGCCAGTGCGACACTGCTAACCAACTTTTCCCCTCTCTTTTCACTATCTACTTCCCCGTACTAATGTTATTGATATTTCCGAATAGGAAGTTCCTCTTATCTTATCTGACCAAAGCGATCTTCAATTTCTGGAGGTATTATTTAGGTTAGAAGAGATGCCAAGAGTAGAAGAGCTCTATATGGCCATGCCAAGACAAGTGGCTTGGCTGTGTTCAAAGACTTTCTTCACTCTTTTGCCATTGAGATGTCTGGGGTTGGAAATGGAGAGTGTGTCGATACACAAACATTCTTTAAGCAACCTCCTTTAGTTAAAAACAGACTTACAGAGGTAAAATGAACTCCGAAAAGAAATGAAAGCTTGCATTCCTCTGGTACAGATGTCAAGTTCAGTGGTCTAAATGTAATATTGTTATTACTGTTATTAGTACTGATACTAGTAGTAATAGTATTAGCGGCGGTACAAGTAGGGGTGGTGGTGGTGGTGGTGGTGGTGGTGGTGGTGGTGGTGGTGGT
>BLKM01002586.1:2115726-2234138 GCA_013340265.1 Coptotermes formosanus
AGTAGTAGCAGCAGTAGCAGTAGTAGCAGCAGTAGTAGTAGCAGCAGTAGTAGCAGCAGCAGTAGCAGTAGTAGCAGTAGTAGCAGTAGCAGCAGCAGCAGCAGCAGTAGCAGCAGTAGCAGTAGCAGTAGCAGTAGCAGCAGCAGCAGCAGTAGTAGCAGTAGTAGCAGTAGCAGCAGTAGCAGCAGCAGTAGTAGCAGTAGTAGTAGCAGCAGTAGCAGTAGTAGCAGCAGTAGTAGTAGCAGCAGTAGTAGCAGCAGCAGTAGCAGTAGTAGCAGTAGTAGCAGTAGCAGCAGCAGCAGCAGCAGTAGCAGCAGTAGCAGTAGCAGTAGCAGTAGCAGCAGCAGCAGCAGTAGTAGCAGTAGTAGCAGTAGCAGCAGTAGCAGCAGCAGTAGTAGCAGTAGTAGTAGCAGCAGTAGCAGTAGTAGCAGCAGTAGTAGTAGCAGTAGTAGTAGCAGCAGCAGTAGCAGTAGTAGCAGTAGTAGCAGTAGCAGCAGCAGCAGTAGCAGCAGTAGCAGTAGCAGTAATTTACAGAGTCATGTATGACTATTGCAGTTGCACACTAAGTAAGACGCACAAGTTATTAACACACAGTGGAGCAGTGAGGTCTCGTAACAAAAAACTTTAATCTGAAGAATGAAAGGCAAGGCACAGAGTGAAAGGCTAGTCGTAGATCATGAGAAATGTAGGACTGGATAAAGAGGATTGCAACGTGTAGTTTGGATTCGTGTGGCGAAGGTAGGGTAAGAGTTTTTTTTTCCTGAAGAAGGTATCGAACTCTCGGGATTCGAAACATGCAAGGAATTTTTCTGTAGTTTTTCGAATGCTGGATTCTCAGGAAAAACCTTGCCATGTTGTTGGTTAATTATTGAGGATTCAGTTACGCCATTAAACTTTGAAAACGCAGTATTTTAAAGCTGTCCATTCCGGTCATTTTTAGACCAGTATATTCAATTTACTATACGAACCAAACGCACATTATTAATTACATATGAGTACTAAAGACGTAGCCCCAACATATTTCGGTACCTTTTATACATAAACGATATCAACAACGGAGCCTGCTACAGACTGTGGAACCTTGTAAATAATAACTTATCACTGGCAATTGGCTTATTGTGCTGCTTGAAGATGGTACACTGGGACCGAAACATGTTTGAACTACGTCTTTAATACTCATACGTAATTAATAATGTGCGTTTGGTTGGTATAATAAATTGAACACCTTGTTCTCAAAACATAGTTTACTTGCTGTTCTCATTAGTGTGCATTTATAAATTTTGCATATATATCAAAGTGCGTATCAACTAAGTCTATTTCCAGAAAGAGAACTGAGGACAGTTTGAACTGAAGAGCAGACAATAAATTTTTGCGTATTATTTTTTTAACTTAAGATTCAGAGAATTAAAAGGCCTCCATTGCAAACATTTCCCAAAGTTTCAGTGTACGTTTTAATTTTAAATTGTTTTCACCGTGCATTTTTTTGCAAAATTAAGACACCAAGAAATGCAATGGGGACCCACTTACATATGCATTGCGACGTACTGACATACAGTTTGGATGATTGCCGTAATGATCCTTGAAGACAGTGCACAGCACATTATAATTTTTACGAAGAGTGTTCATAGCCATTGTAATAGTTTGGTGGCGGTGTTACAGTGTGCTGACTCATGATGAATATACAGATCTTCTAAGATTTTAATAAGTTTTAAATACCGTGACGCACACACATCTTCAATATTTTACTATATGTTGTTTTAGCACACAATCTAACGGTTGTAACTAATATCTTGATGGTGGATATGTGATGTAATGTTTAACACCTGCAACGTGACATATGGTTTCTGTAAAGCCCTTGGTATAATACCCCTGATGATGCCATGTGGACATCGAAACATGTTGAGTAAAAATGTGTAACAGTGATGTGGTAGTGTTTTTATTATCATATATATAGTGCATTTGTTGGTGTCTTAATTTTTCACTGTGCGATAGAACTAGTTACAATATGACCACAGTTCACTCCCTCCCCATATGAATGTATCTGAACTTACGAGGTCTGGCTTTAGAATCTTCAGTTGGTGGAACCTTGAGGTGCGGTGAGTAATGAAGGAACTCGAGTTAATGAGCAAGTGTGTGGATCTCGTTGTGACCATGCATTGTGCCGGTCAATTACACCACCGTGACGCGCTGCCAAGCACTCTCGTAGAAACGGTCTCTGTCGTACGGGCCACCAGTAATGCAGCGGATAAGAGAGCTCTATGCTTCTCCCTGCTTCGTAAATTCTTGACTCAACTTGTCGCACTGTGAGGCAAAGAAGAGCTGTGCAGAAGCAAAGAGACCCAGCACTCAGGGCGAGGAGGTTCAAGTATCATTACTTCAACTTTTTGAGTTGTGCAGAGATCATTATTCGTAGACAATTAGAGAATGTTGTAAGGACGGTGAAGCTGAAGTCAGCTGTCACCAGTTACTGTGTAACTTGGAGACTGAGATGGTTTGTGGTATGTGGTAGATACAATCAGAAGCTGCGGAATGCATTAGGCCAATTATGAGACCACGTAATATGGTAGGTCTAATGTGAGAAAGCGGAATGTGATAGGTGTACTATGAGAGCGCGGAGTGCAGTAGGTCTGTTATCAGCCAGCGGAATGTAGTAGGTATCTGATAAGCTTGTGGCATGTGGTACATGAATTATAAGTCTGCAGAATATAGTACGCCTATTATGAGTGTGCGGAACGTAGCAACTCAGCGCTATTATGAGTCTGCTTCAAAGATTATTATTAACTTGTAGCAAAATCATAATTAATAACAACTTGAATTAATATTAATCTAGTTCTATGTTGTGGTGGATAAAGAAGTATATAAAGCGGTAATGTAGACTTTTTAAAATGTTAAGTTCTTCATGCCGTGCATATTTATGCAATACATCAAGAAACATAAGCGTGATGGTGCTGCAGTGCTGGAACAGGTAGGAGTTTAGTACCTGTGCCGAATTGTATTTAATTAAGTGCGTATGTGGGTTCAGGTGTGAACTGTAATGTAGAATGACTGATATTTTATTTAGTTAGCTGGTGTTTCTGAGTATGAAGTAAGCAAGTTCCTTCAAGCATTAATAGCAAACTACCGGTCTACACGGTGTCATAATTAATGACATTAAAATCTAGATTTTGAACACGATGACAACGAAGAGTCTTCAGCAGGTTGAGGACGCCTGAATGCAGGTTTCTGAGAAGAATCTTTGGATCCAAGAGATGTTAGTGGGAGGAGACTGGGCAAAACTGCTTAAAGAGGGCTTTTGTAATATATATTCTTCGTCGAGTACTATTATGCTAATGAAACCATAGAATGCATGGAAAAGAAAAGGAAAACATACAAAATTTTATTCGTTAAAGCGGAAGACAATAGATCTCTGCGGAAGCCATTCATAAGGTTACATATTATGAAAATACAGGCATATTAGCCCTTTGAAGACTAAAATGAGTATCAATTGTATTTAAAAATTTAATTTCTACCTCACACAGGAAACTGGATCTCAAAAACTTTGTCGCCGTAGCTGCTTCACTGATGACGAGAAGAGAGAATGGTCTTGAAATGTTAGTTTACTCGCCATTCAACCACGTGACGCGCTTATAGCCCAGTAAAGCTTTATTGAATTTCATCGTCCTGCAATGTTTAGATTAAACTGCATCTCCATTGCAAAAGATAACTGGTTAAGCCTGTCTGAAGAAGTAATCACTATTCGACAGTCCCCAGTAAGGGATACGTACACTGTGTGGGGAAAATGCGAAGTGTTTTAATGTTAAACATGGTAGTAAATGTAGCAACTAATAAGCCTTAATGGTTACTGAAAGGGGGTATAAAACGTCGCCTTGCTTATTTGGCCCAGGCACGGACCACTGCTTCTGAAATGGCAATGCACCTTTGCGTTGCAAAGAGTTAGAGATCTCTTAACAGACAACGTTATAAGCTTCTCATGAAGGAATCTGCTTTGTGCAGTTGTTAGTTACCAAAAGGACCAGAGTCAAGTGAATGGCTGCCATTTCTAATTGACTAATTAATTAATTAATTAATTAATGCAAACAACGTTGCCTTCATACTAATCAACATTATGCCTACTTCGAGAAGAGTAAGGTTAATGTGTCCAGTTGCGGACAGCAGTAAATGTATATAAAGCGAAATACATGTTAGGTCACTTGTGTTGTTAAGAAAGGTGGATCATGTTTTTGTGACAAGGGAAGGGCAGCGGTTTCCACCGTATGTGCACAGCTATGCAGACTGCGCGAGAGAGCAAGTGACTGCCCGTGGCAGAAGGGAGAACTCCCAGGGGATCAGGGAGAACTGCCCACTGCCCACTGGACAGCCGGCTTGTAGAGTGCTGGATACAGTTACGTACCCTTTCTAAAATTA
Source organism: Coptotermes formosanus (assembly GCA_013340265.1). Taxonomy (NCBI): domain Eukaryota; kingdom Metazoa; phylum Arthropoda; class Insecta; order Blattodea; family Rhinotermitidae; genus Coptotermes; species Coptotermes formosanus. Next base: position 2,120,131 of record BLKM01002586.1, read on the forward strand.
CTATAGCTTAAACTGACGAGCGGACACTCGCAAACAAAATATAAATGTGAAAATGAGAGTCTTGTGCGATATGATACCGTATAGTCTGGTTATTACAGTGCTGCGTGCAGCAGCTGCTTGAACATTCACAAACTCGTTGTTTTCTCCAGAGACTCTATTAATAAATATTGCAAATCCTCAGAAGGAAAATCGATCTTTCTCCAAGGAGCATTAAGTGGCTGAGCTTCGGAATAAGGACAAAGTATTGTGAATGAGGTAAAGTTTCAGTGTGAATATTCTTGTTTTATTTAATGAAGTTTTTTCCTTCTTAGACAATACAGTTTCGACGAACAGAACGAATAGGTAATAACAAACAGGAAAGTGTGAATAAAAGAAACTGTGGTCCAATTTAAGCTTAGTTTACTGCCGTCTAATTTAAGGAAGGGACTGAGGAAGACCACAATAAACCTCAGTAAAGATAGCTGATCTCCGGGTTGATAATTTAACACAGTACATCCGGAATATGAAGGAGGTATTCTCTCTTCTAGATCATGATACTGGGCGTAAGAAGGCTTAACATAGGCTTAGAATAATATTAAATAGCCTAACACAGTTCTATTTTTATTTAAAAGCTACATGTTTCGACTACGTATCGGCCACCATCAGGCTAAAAAGTACAATCATTAAACAGGCAGGTAAAAATGCAATATACAAAAAAATCAGCATGTCTTAGTGTGGGATCCCACAGTTTTACAATTTTTTGTTTTAGAATAAAATTATAAAATTCTATATGGTCGATGGTAGGTGAGCACTAATAGTGCGAATATAATGTTAATATTCCCTTTTGTTATTAGCTCCTGAAAGCAAACTGGTGAAGGGAGTAGTAATGCAGTGTATGTAATTTTACAATTTTATTTTAAAATAAAAATATTGTAAAACTGTGGGACGTCACATAAAACACGATGATGTTTTGTATATTTCATTTTACATGACTTTTAATGGTTGTATTTTTTAGCCTGGTGACGGTCAATATCTAGATCGAAACATGTTGCTTTTGAATAAAAACACAGGTGTGTTAGACTGACTATTTAATATTGTTCTAAATATTTTTCTGAAGGCAAAACGGGATGAATTCTATTAAGTTAAGACAGGCTGCTGTAAATAATAAAACATTTATATATTATAATATTTAAAGAGTAATTTGGCTTCTGTATCCAAGTCAGCAGCTTTATTTCGCCATGTCACAACAACTGGCACTGCAACTTAAGTAGAAATTCAACCCCTACTCACTCCAACCGAAAATTGTATCTGCACGATTGAGCGAAACAGTAAGTTTATGGCTATAGACGTTACCATATTCTCGGATATGATGTCGTGCTGTTTGTTAAATGTGTTCCAACTTTTCAGATGAACCTGGTGTCTACATAATCAGGGTAGACAAATGATTCATGTGTCATGTTTAAGGAGAGAGAGTTTGTCTGCTTCTGATGGAGGAAGCAGCAGGAGCTTCTGAATTCTGTACACATTACGATGCGTCACGTCCCACATTCTCCATGGTCACTGACTTGACACTCTAAAATTGTGCCATATTTTAGGCTGTTAAAGTAGATCGCTTAGAACTTCTGTACGAAGGCACACTAATTCTAGAGGTTATGGGAAGTGGAAATAACTGTTTCATACAGCAGGTCATCCAGGCACGAAAGGAATAATGAATAATTAAAAGCACTTATACAGATAGGAATTTGAAAGAAAGAAAGTTTGACTGACAAAACATACACAGACATGTTCGGTTATTGTATGCAAATCGATTCACACCACATTCACTATGCGTCGTTGAAAATTTAACCCGTTTCATTCCGTTCCTCATCGTATGCGATGTCTCTCAAAACTGTCCAGCTGGCGATGACGTAACAAGCATTCAAAATTGTGAATGCACTGTGATGTTACGTCACTGGCGGGAAGATAGCAAGTGGTGGCAGAGTACGGAATCATTTCCATTGAGACGGATAATTTATACGCTAGCCTCCCGAGTCTATCGTATCCTGCTGATGCAAATGAAGCATGTCGTTAATTCCGTATCAGTAGTCACTCAGTTGAGTCTGCACATGCTTTATTGGGGAGTCGTGTTGGGTATCCCCATGGGAGTGTGGGGGGACGGGGGGAGGTGGGGGGGGGGGGGGGGGGTCACTGCCATGCAGACAGAAAGGACAGAGTTTTAGGGACTACCTCCTTAGTGTTCAGAAGCCCGTAATAGCCCAGCTTGGTAAGAATTTACAACACTGCATACAATCACAAAGTTTACTACCGCGTTCGCAAAATCTGCTCTCAGGTAATTTCAGGTTATCATTCCGTGCACTGAGATACAGCTTTATTATAAAACCAAAAATTTGCTCGTATAAAATAAGTATAATGTACCATATTTTCAGCTACATATTTGGGCGGTTGAGCGTCCTCTTCTGAGAGTAAAACCGGTATTTAAAACCTGATATGTTAAATTTGTACTGAAAAAATACCATACATTATGTCATAGTAACTTCTCAGTATTGTTAGGTTGTAAAATACATCGACATGTTGTGTATGTAGTTAAAATTTTCAATACTAGTACACTGTTAAGTGTTTGACAGTGCCCTGTCCACATTAAGTGCTTATTTTCTTAAATTTGGTTTGACTTGTCTATATACAATAACGGACCACTAGTATCATAGTGATAAAGTTCTGTTCGTATGATGTACAATGCGGCTCAAGGGATTTGTGTGTGGTTAAAATTTCGATTCTTAGATAAATTTTTGTGCATTTCTCAATTGCGTACGAACATATATAGTGTTTTCTCAATGTGTAATTTAGTTTCATGACGTGTTATTTTTTACTGTAAGGATTTGTTAGCCCCCGTAGTCATCTCTGGCATTTTGGAACCACACTCTGTACAGCAGTACAGCCATCACCTTCGTAGGCGTTTCGTAGACTAGCCATACGGATTTGGCAAGGAACCAACTTATCATGTATATATGGCTACAGAAATTGAAAATTTAGGACAAAGTGTCTGCAGCTCTACTTAAAGCATTCCGTTATTTCACATTATGTTCTGTATTGTAAAGTAAAGCAATCCTATTACAGGCCTGGACAGGCCTTTTGGGTTCCAGGAGGTTAAGGCTCCCAGACACTTGAAGGTGTTAAGGTTGTCAGCCCTACGCACCGGCCGCCTTTATCCCCCAGGAAATATTCCTGGTACTTATTTGTTTTAGAGGCTGAGTCGACCCCAGGGCCATAGTGGGACCGAAAGGATTATGTCAATGAAAAATTCCAATGACACCATCGGGAATCGAACCCGCGCCCTTCCGGTTTGTAGCGCAGTGCCTCAACCAACTGCGCCACCGCGGCCCCTGTTCTGTATTGTATTTTACGAATAAAGCCATTCCAGTCATGGATCAATTTGTGATGCGTATTTAAATGTGTAGGCTGTATAAAGTCGAATGTTAGAACTATTCTAAGTGATGGAATCGGAAGTGTGCAGAAGGTATTCCGTTTTCTGTTTATGGTTATTAACATCGTCATCACCAACGCAATCTTCTTTATCATCAACATCATTAAAACAGAATCATTTTCTTGTGTATTCCAGGGGTTTAACCACTGAGAAATCGGGGCTTGATTTTTCGGTTGGGATAGGTATTATTCCATTCTATAAAAGTACCCTCAGCCTGTGGGGGCCACGCACGTCTCGTGAATAATTCTACTTTTTCTCCCTACTCCATCACCTATTTCGCAGATATGAAATAATGTTCCACATTTGCTCCAAATTCTGATAACATCATTTTCTTTCACAGTATATGATGCATAATGAATGAGGGTAAGAGTTCAGTCTTGTTCACAAAAATACCCACATTAGTGGTCAGCCAAGTTCACATAAACACCCAGGTAAGCGCTAAGACTCGTTCACGTAAACACCCATATAATCGCTGCTTTAGAGTATGAGATTCCAGTTTTATGCCGTAGCAATTCTCGCAAAACGTAATGAATTTGGTTTGTAACGGAAACTGTCTCCATAATCTGAGAACGTACTGTAACTTGCAAATCCATGTCAAGCAAATAGTCCAACTAGAACTTGTTTCTAAATGGTAGGATAGGAGTTCTGGGGGCCATTTTAAGGCGACTTTTATTTCATTAAAGCAACGTTGTTACTGTATATACCACCACGTTTAGCATTCTAAAGTCGTGGATTTAACCACATAGTGTACCGGTATGAATGTGCTTCGTATTAATTTTCGCAATTATTCGCCTAAACAGCATCCAACGGTTTGTCTTCATAATGGAAATGCATGGTTTCCAGTGTGGTAGGAAATTTGTTTCACACATAACTTGACGCCACATAGCTTGATAGGTATGACGCCATAGAGACTGATAAATATGATGCCATACGGCATGATAAATATGACGCCATGTAGCCTGATATGTATGACGCCATGATATTTATGAAGCAATGTAGCCTGATAGATATGACGCCATATAGCATGGTAATTATGACGCAAAGTAGCCTCATTGATATGACACCATGTAGTCTGATACATGTGACGCCACATAGCCTGATAGATTTGACGCCATGATAATTATGAAGCAATGTAGCCTGATAGATAAGACGCCATACAGCATGGTAATTATGACGCAAAGTAGCCTGGTAGATATTACGCGATGTAGTCTGATGCATGTGACGCCATGTAGCCTGATACGTATGAAGGCCATGTAGCCTTTTAGATATGTACTCCACCAGCAGTACGGTGTTCAATGTAGTACTACGACTTAACACGTGGGACATTGTAGGCTATGTTCGTGCTGAGCTGATGTAGATGTTTGGGCCTAAGAGGGGCCCTGGAAACGGAGTATTTCTTTTTACAGTGGCTCCATAAGGAGAGCCTAAAGGTATTTAGCAGGGGAGGGCTCGGCCATTATATTTACTGGGCCGGAACCTCTACTTGATATATTTTTCTGTTATGCACAACTTACAGGATTTGTGGCCTTATGTAGGGCCACAACACTCAAAGAAAGCATTCGCTTTTCAGGGGGCACAAAGGGCCTGTCATAAAAGGGCCTTCGTGCACTGGATCTTTAAGGGCTCGAACCCATTTTGTATTAATTTCATTTCATCGGGCCTGAGAGGAGGAAATAACAGTATGAGCAAGCAAACTGCCTAGTGAGGAGCTTCAGGATCTCTACTTCTCGCCATATGTTATTGAAATGGTAAAGTCAGAAAGGATATGATATGTCGATCATGTGGCACGAATGGGAGAGAAGATATACGCGTGTAGCCTTTGGTGAGGCTCTTTGGAAGACCTTGGCTTCGTGGGAGAATAATATTAAATTTCGTCTTGAACAAACAGGATGGGGGCATGTGAAATGGCTTAATTTGGCTAAGGATAGGGACAAGTGACGTGATGTTGTCAACATGAAAATGAACCTACTGGTACCATCAAATTGAGAGAATTTCTCGATTGGCTGAGAACCCGTTTGCTTCTAAAGAATGATTGCTCCATGGGGTTAGTAACTACCTTAAGGAACTGTACAGTGAGACTTCAGCTTAAGTTATGTAGGCCTACATTCAATCGTATTATGTATATATTATATATAGAGTAAACAGGTCTTTGGTCTAGCAAACGGGACCCTATACAGACCATTAAGGCCAAGGGGGGAGTAGAGGTATAACTGTACCCTTTCGTTAGCCTCGGCACTAGAAGGGGTTGGCGTGACTAGCCCGACGCCCCGGCCTCTTTACTCCCGGGAAAGACCTGGTACCCATTGTACAGGAGGATGGGTGGGCCCCAGGGCCGATCTGGACGGGTGCGGAAAATCTCGCGTCCACCAGGATTCGATCCCCGGACCGTCCAGCCCTTAGAGAGTCGCTATACCGACTGCGCTATCCCATTTTGGTCCAGTGTTGATATGTAAAATATCTTTGACAACGTCGGGAGCTTATAAATTGTGTAATCATTCAACTTAAGCGCGTAAGTAACCTCACTGAACTCAGAATGTTTCGACATAGTATTTAAAAACTGGTTAATATTGTTGAGACTCGTTCGGGGACCCTAAAAAGAAGTAGGACGACAATATTCAAATGGAATAAAGCGGCTCAGAATTCCTACCTAGTGATTAGGAAGTGTATATTTTCTCATGCAAAAAATTGGTACCGTTATGGTGTGATAGCGTAGGTTCTGAACAAGGCTGCTAAACGTGTCGCTAACTGCATAATTTCGTCGCGATGTTGTTTACAGATCGCTGCAATTTGCACCTGAAGATTAGCTTTTACACATGCTGCAGCAGATATTTGCAAATTGCTTGCTTATATTAGACAGAGTGAGAATAATGATATCCTTTATATCGCCTTAACAACACGAACTTGCAGAAACACTTATAGTTTTCCACACCGTGTACGTACGAATCCAATGTATATTGTGCCACCAACTCGTACACTAATACATTACACGATAGATGTTTAAACAGTTCCCGACATTTTCTACCTTAATTCCCCTGAAGATGATGTGACATACATCGACACATGTCGGGAAGTGTTTAAAAATCTATTGTGTAATGTCTTGGTGTACGAGTTGGTGGAATAATACATATTGCAGAAACACATCTATCAGTTTCATCGCCATGTACAGCTCATCCTTGAACACTGAGTTGTTTTATGGAATGTGTTGAGAATTGCTTATTGAATAATGTCACCACGGCTTGGCATGTCGTCAGGTTGCAGATGGAATACACGGCTTCCAGATATTAAAGGTCGCTACGAATGTCCTTAATAAGTAGTTTCGGACAGCCGACAAAGGATGGTCTTCCAAACTGGGCGTTGGTGGGGGTCTAAAATCAACTTACCTGAAAATATTATCATGTTACCGTGTGTCACACAGGAATTGCTCCTGAGAGAAGATGAAATGACCGGGGTGTGTAAGACGTGTGGAGGGGAGGAGAAATTCATAAGGGATTTTGGTGGAGATACCCAAAGAAAAGAGAACGCTTAGAAGACCTAAGAGTAGATGGGAAGCTAACATTAAAATTAATCCTAAAGGAATGGGATGGAAGATTATGGACTGGATTCATCTGGATCAGGCTAGAGGCAAATAACTTGCTGCTTTGAATACTGTAAGGAATCATCAGCTTCCATACATGTTTGAAAATTACTTGGCTAGGTGAGAAACACTTAGCATCTCTAGGAGCGCCTTGCTACATTAAATCGTATAAATTTTTGAGGTATTTTAATTTTGTTTAAAATCATACAACAGTACCTATTTGAGGTTTATCACGAAGAGTTGCATGCATTACTGAGCACATCTAGCGTAAACTGCCCAGATAGTGTATTTATTAGAAAAGTAAATGTTTAGAATAAAATCTGTAGGGAGAAGTAAGGCGTCCACAATAAAATGTATTTATAAAAATACGAAAGCCAGTATCAGATTAATGATGGTGCGATATCAGAACCAATTCAAACAAAGAAAGGTGTAAGACAGGTATGTGGCCTCTCTCCAATATTATTTGATGCATATATTAATAAAATTTGACAGGAATTTAAAATGGTGATAAATAAAGGCATTCAACTAACCAACAGGAAGATAATTAACACGATAATATATGCAGACGACCAAATCCTAATGGAAACCTCTGAAGATGAATTACAAACCATGGAATATCACCTAAACCTTACAGCAAGGAAGTACAAAATGAACATATCAAGCATCAAAACAAAATCTATGGCAATGTGTGGGAACCACATACAGAGAGCAAAAAAATTGTCATAAACGATAATCCTATAGAACAGGTATCAGGTTTTAAATACCTAGGACACCTTATAACGAACTACAAAAGTGATTTAGAAGATAAGGTACAAACATATAACAAACGAGATGGCGTTATACAAAGGCATTTTGGAAAACAAATGACTAAAGAAACAAAATTGAGGATTCGCAATATTACAGCTAAAGCAGCCTTAGAGTTTGGTAGTGAAGTCTGGGTGCTGAAGAAACAAGATGAACAAAGACTGGAAGCAGCACAAATGAAATTTTTAAGACATTTATTAGGAATTACTAAGTTAGACATGGAGAGAAATCAATCCGTGAGGGAGAAACTTGGAGTACAGAACAAAGTGTTGGAAATAAAACAATACAAACGAGAGTGGCTACAACACGTAGAGAGAATGGACAGAGACAGGATAACCAAACAGGCATTGAAATATAGGCCAAAAGGGAAAAGAAGCATAGGACACCCAAGGAAAAGATGGAAGAACCAGCTTCATCTCGAGGGATAAAGAATAGGCTCAACGTCTAATACTTCACAGCTCATGATGATGATGATGATGATGATGAAGTAAGGCGTCTGTTACATTTAGGTTTTCGAAATAAAAAACACGGGCAGACCAGGAGTCTAGAATGTCTACGTGTCCATTTCCTAACATATTTAATGCTTTAAGGCCTGAAATTGATACAAATCCTATCCGAAATTGAGCTACGACCGGCAGGAGAAAGTACTGTCGCTTCACTGGAAAGTAAAACCTGTCAAATCTGCGAAAGTTTTCATTTATTTTCAGAATATGAAGTGCGCAAAACACTTTATGCTTGGATTTCAAACATTTCAAATGATAAAGTAGGCTATATATATATAGCCTACTTTATCATTTGAAATGTTTAAAATATATATATATTTGTGTGTGTGTGTGTGTGTGTGTGTGTGTGTGTGTGTGTGTGTGTGTGTGTGTGTGTGCGCGCCTCAAGCACTCAAACACGTTTAGAATCACCGCAGGATTAGTAATGCAGTCTTTGTGTTGCTCATTCACTGATGACTACAGCATCCGTTTCGTTGTGATTTTAATATTGTGTATTGAAATTTATGGCCATAATTGAGAAGTTAGTATCAATTGCCACAAAATCTGACTGCTGAGGTTAGAACAGAACTGAAAGGGACAGAGACATGTGACCCTGAAGTTGTCAGCTCACTGAAGTTGCGAAGGGAACAGTGGCGGGTGGTGTGGGGTGGGTTGCATTACTGCCACTGCTAAAGACAAGCTTTCGTCACACCCCCTCACCCACAATTTAATTTGTGAAAATCTTGCCGCCTTGTTAGTACCTCCCCTCCCACAACCACCCCATTTCTCCCAACAACCATCCACTTGCATCTAACCCTCGTCATTCTTAATGGGAGAAGTGATTGCGGAGATGAAGGGGCGGAGAGATTTCGGGGTAACCGAGTGAAGGATGGTAAGATAGATGTGTGTGAATTATCGTGACTGATCCATGCAGCTAAGTTGGCAACATTCACCCTCACCTAACGTCACAGTCTCAACTACCCACCCATTTCCTGTCAGCGAGCATCCACTGACCTACTAAGATTTTTCCTCGTTCTAAGAGATGTGTAGCAGGACAGAACGGCACGCATTGTATTTAAGGAAGCCACTATAATAATTTCAGGCTGAGGTCTGCAGACAAAGCGACCAATTTACTAATCACATTACTGATTTTTCCTTTTGGATATAAATTGATTGATCACAGGGTTTGGGTCTTCCTTTAATTGAATTGCAAATATTAGAATATTCTGAAAGGGATGGGAGTGGAAGAGAATGAATTTTAGAAAGAATTTTTTTTTACCGGGGCTTCGTTTCGAATGTTATTCTTTGATAAAATTCGCTAAGAGACTGAGATAACAGAATCAAAGTGGGCGCTCTCAGCAAAGATGTAATTAACAAGATGGCTCTAAGATAATGAAATATGAAGAGGTTTGGGTTTTAGTAGTGGAGGTAATAAGAATGCATTCAAGCTAATACGGAAATTTCATTTTTAGTAAACTGCCAGGCCAAATAAAAGTAATGCTAATATCTTGGCGAATAAAATTTTATGTATTTTTAGTCATTGAGGTGTTAAAGTGAGATTGCAATAAAATACGCGTAGTATTCTTTGAACACTTCAGTACCTTACTGGTAAACATTTAGTCTTCTTTGGAAAGAAACGTAGGAGCCGGCCGCAAAGTCCCCATCCGTATCCTGTCTCCTGTTGTTCGTATCCTTAGCATTACACTTTCTGGCAACAAAAACAGCCGACAGAAGAATCCTTGCTGCCTTCTATAAACATTTCGACCTGTCCACGACATTAATATTTTTACACGGTAAATGAAGCGTTGTTTTTAATGAATGGATAGTTTTTTGTATAATTCTTCCTGTTGTGTTACACCGTATTAAAAATGACATACGTATTGCAGTCAACCACAACAAATTTTATTATTTGCGTCACTATATGCTACATGTTTTGGCCTACTGGCCATCCTCAGGCATTTCAATACGTGACTTTAAAACTCAAAATAAAATGCATATATATGTGTGTATATATTTTTTAAATGTGTCAGATTCCACAAATTGTATAGGTAATAATCTTCATGTAACATTAAAATATAAAGATGTTATTATTTAAATATATATAATATAATTTATAATATGTTTATATTTAATGATACATAAAGATTATAACGTCTTTTACAATTCGTGACATCTCACAAATTTGAAATATATATATATGCATTTAATATTGAGCTTTAAAGTCATGTATTTAAATACCTGAAGATGGTCATTACGGCCGAAACTTGCGGAATATATTGACAAACTAATAAAAACTTTGTTGTGGTTGATTAACGGCACCTCGTGTCAATTCTTTTGAATGGATAGGTGCTGTTTTAATTATACTCCCTCTATAGCAATGTCACAATATTTCCGACACAGAGAAATCAAGTTCTTCTTTCCGTACACTAAATTACATCACTCCTCTCAGATGGCTTGCAAGTTGACAAATTTTGATAATCTTATTTGGTGCTTGTAACAGGGCACAGTATTAGGTCTTGTGATGCTGACTGAACAGAAAACTGACAAAGCGCAAACTCTGAACGGCGACAGGCGAATATTATGTTGTGGGGTCACAGAAGTAGAAAAATATGTCTCGTTCGCTGATGCAAGCACTTAATGATCTGCTCTTTCTAGTAGTGGAAAGCGACGTGACCACCGATGAGACCAGATAAGATAGTGACACCAGACAACATTATCCTCTGTTAGCTTAAGTGTAGACTGCTGCGGACAGGGCACTTGCACATTCACAATCGGACCAATTCTCCGAGCGAATCATTCTTGCAAGGAAAATTGCTTCTGATTAAAAGAGGAACACTGGACAGATAGCTTGGGAATCGAATGGGTCATTAGCTAGTCAAAACAGTCTAGGCTTTTTCCTTTTTGGAACCCGAAACTTCGCTCGTGTTAGAATCGTCTCGCACAGGTCGCTGTCTGGAGCCAGTCAAGTCCACTCCACATACTTCCACCCTGACCATCCCTGGTGTACTGTCCTTCCACCGATGCCTAGGTCTTCCAAGCCGCCTCTTGCATTCTGTTTTTTTTTTCCAGCCAAAAGCTGATGAATTTCTCACAACGTCCATGCATGCAGCATAGTCCACCATCTCATCCTCCTTGGCTTCACCACACCAGTGGCATCTGGCGAGGAGTAAAAGTCATGAAGCTCCTCATTATGCAATTTTTCCTCTTCTTCTTCCCACTTTGGCCCATATATCTTGTTCAGCGCTCTGTTTTGGAACACACTCACCTATATTCTTCCTTTGATGTGAGAAATTAAGTTGCTTACCCTGAAGAACTCTGCATTTTTCCCACACATTTTGTGTCTGGTTTACGTATAATTCTCAAAATAAACATCAGTTGTTTTCGTAAGCGACATTATTAGGCTGATATTTGTAACGGACATGCAGGACTTTTATTGTTAGGTAGGAATATACATTAATACTTACATGTGTATACACACACACACACACACACACACACACACACACACACGTAACACATACATATACACCGAACCCGGTTATAACGACATAGGTTTATACGACACCTCGCCTATAGCGTCAGATGTTCTGTGTTACCAACGAATTCCGTACTGCTAACCATAATATCACACTCCTCTGTTATAACCAGTCGTTTATAACGACGCATAATATTCTGTCCCTTTCGTGACGTTATAAGCGAGTTATATATATATATATATATATATATATATATGTGTGTGTGTGTGTGTGTGTGTGTGTGTGTGTTTAGAAGTTTTACACATAATTTGGTGATTCAGTCGGGAATTGGAGGCGGGCTAGGCCTATTTCCACGAACCAGTTCTTGCATTCGCTGTCGTACTGACTCCCAAACTTTGTGACACGCAACTAATTACTTCATTTGATAGATAATTGTGGTACTCGACGATAATAAGGGCTTCAGGTACCACACTGGGACTCAGTAACTTACGTGCCAGCCTGTTGTAATCTGTTGTGCATTTAACCCAGTGGGAGCAGAGCGTGTGTTCTGTTTAGCTCCTTGCTCCGTTTGGTGGCAGTAATTACGTGTAAAATGCACTTGTGAAACGGATAGCTGTGTCATTAACACAGCATCAGCTGCATAACTTCATTAAAACACAACCAGACGCTGCCATAGTGGAAAATAATTAGAAACAAAACGGCGTTTGTGCTCTAAAGTATGGTGCAGGATCACAATAATGGCTTTGTTCTCGTCGCCTCATGACCACGTTATTATAATGGACAAAAACGTAAATAGCTGGAGAATTAAATTTCAATTTAAATGTTATTAAGCACATAACTGGGTGTAGGAAGTCTGTGAAGATATCGAAAATTCTTTATAATTAATTTCACGGTATAATGGCAATTTTACCTTGGTGAAGTGTGCTTCTTAGCGACGATACAAGTTTATAGAAGGTCGGTGATGGATGGTTAAAGAATGAGTATGGAGCACCAGCGTAACAATACTGTAAAAAAATATTCCGACGTAATCGTAGAGAAACCTGTCCCAATGCAATTTTATCCACCACAAATTCCAAGTAGAAGAGCCTGGAATCTAAGTCGGAACTCCACTGTGAAAGGCCGGCAACTGACAGCCTGAGCACCTTCTAGGGCCGGGTTGCGAATGGCCTGGAGGTACATTTTCGCCTACCATATGTGCGTGCATAGGTATGTCATAGGTTGACCTTTACCTTTATTATCTGAACAATATATAACTGTTTCGTTACGACATCAAAGAGAAAGAAAAATATATCACTTATAAATTTCATTATGCTAATAATATTCACAAAAATTGCCGTTGTTTATTCTGTAGAACAATTGGCATTTTATGCACAAAGTGTCGATTTATGTTTATCTTTAAGCCAGGTGGTGCATACGGTTACAACTACGCATTGAAAAACTAATTTGAATTACGAAAGCTTTTCCGTTAAATTTAAGTCGGTCACCTGCCTGAAATACAACTAACCTGCAGTGTTTTATCAGTTAGGCTTTTTAATATTATGACAGATATACTGTATTCACAAGTCACATGTCATAGAAATTAGTTCTTTTTTGTACACACGTTAATGCCTTACGTGCAGTGTCTTGTATAACGGAAGAACCGAGAAGAAAATTTCGTGCTGAGAAAGAGGAAGGGACAGAAGCTGGAGGGAACTGTGCGATGGGAAACCTCATAGTTTGTACCGTAAACCAAACATTCAGGCAGCAAAACCAAATAAGATGTGATGGGTGAAGAATATAGCATGCGTGGGAGAGACGATAAATGTGTATACGATTGTAGATTGTACTTATTCGATATAAACCCTGTTACCGGGTTCATATTTTGGCCCAAAACCCAGTATCCTGAGATTCTTCATGATTTTCTATATTCTCTCTGGTCAAAAGGCAAGACATAACGTCAAATACGGTCAGGCGTTCTCTTGTGTTTCAATTTAGCTCATTATTTATCTGCCAACCTCGCATATTAAATGAACTGTTGTGGAAACCTTAAAAATGAGAACACTTGAGAGATTTGAATGTAGATAGTAGAATAATATTGGAACAGGTCTTTGATAGTTGAGTAGAAGTTGGTTACTGGGTTTATCTTGTGCAAAGTGGGGACAAATAACGGATTTTTGTGGCAAGAGTAACCATATTGCTGGGTACATCAAAGGAATGGAAAATCCACAGCGACTGGCAATTTCTCAAGAAGCTTTCTTCCCCAAGCAGTTGGCCTATCAAGCGCTGCAAACAACAGAACTTCTGTCCAGCCCCCACGGTTTCAAATCCATATTGCAATATTTGTGTCACATTTGATTCTAGTCACGATAGCCTGTTTTTCACTCTTCATATACATCCTGGGTCATAAATAATATGAAGCAGTTACCAGCAACAATAGACGTAATGAATCGGAATGACAGAACTCTCCACCATAGAAAATTGAAAGTTGCTGGGACATCCGCCGTCGTATACAAAGAGCGGGAGAACTGTCCCCAAACAATAAGACTTTCCGGGCCACTAAAGCGTCGTGGATGACGTCATTTGTACAGCCATTCCACATAAAGTACAAGTCAATATTAATCAAGATCTCAAACCACGAATGTTTAATGACCAGTGACGATTAGCAGTTAGGTACTGACAGTAGATGTTGTCATTCTCAACCGCTGGATCTATGCAGACCGTAAAGTTGTGATCACTCAGAATAATGGGACCCATTATTGATTTCATTCAACTGTAGACATTTTTATGATAGCGTCAATATGAATTTTATCTCGCACTTTGCTCCTAATTTGGGGTGCACTTGACGTTACTAGTCTGATGACTATGCAAGGCGGTGCACATACGTTCACAGATGTCGGTTTAAGTGAGTAAGCTGACTTTACAGCAAAGACTTAGTTAAGACAAGATCTGCTACACCAGGCCTGGACTGACAAAGGCAATGCGTATTTTGTATATTGCACACAGTTTTAAGTGATTAAAACTGCGTACATTGACTAATATGTAATGTATATAATTATGTGAAACCGACAGTAACGGTGATTTGTGACAAAAACAGACCAGCCCTATCATAAGAGAGGGCGATACAAGGCACAGAGCAATACTGAGTACAGACTAAAATCCGGTTAAGGGCCATGCGAGGGGCTTGGCGCCTAAATGTACTATCTGACCGTCTGTCGTCCTTTACTTGGACTTTGACTCAGAGGTGTGAGTCGGAGCTGGGGCATTGATTTGAACAATACACACGCACTTAACGTTTAATACTGAGTGAATAGAATGTTGACTGAATTGACTGCAGTGTTGTGTGGACAGTAGGAAGACCACAGATATGTTACATTTATTGTGTATCTTTTAGGAGTATCCCTGTCTTGAATTTGTGATAACTTAATCACGGAATACAAGCTGCATTCTGCTAATGGATAATGGGCACAGTGTATAAATTGAGGTAGTTTGAGGAGAAAGTTGGATCTCCTGGTAACTCTCGTCAGCGATTTCTGTTCAACCAAATTCTCACCACAGATGTGGTAACAGGAGTCGAACCCATATTTAAGTGGCGAGGTATTTCTGCGATTGGCCGCGTGACTGTAGTCTGCTTATGTATTTCTAAAGGATTTTATAATTTATCGTTTGTTCCTTCTATAGTTCAGCTTACAGGTGGATGATACAGGATTAGTTAATAATGATTTTAAAAGGATTTAGAAAAAATCGTAATTTTGCAATCTTGGTATTACAAAGCTATTTATTGCAGGGATTGATAAATATTATATCAGATATCAAATTCGATCTTCGAGAAGAGGTTTGAACCCCGGATCAGCCGAATGAACAGAAGTGTGTGACGAAACCCAACAGCAATAAAATTCAAGCCGCCTTTTCTGTTCGCATATTTATACTAGGTTCCCCTGCCGGGTTTTCCTGCGGAACTCTGACCTTCAGAAGGCGGACCCAAAGCCGAATGGTCGCGTGTCTGCTTCATGAAATGGTACGCCGGGGGGGGGGGGGGGCCGGCGAGTCCGTTGTCGTACGTCACCCTTCATATCTGTACAGCGCCATTGTACCAGCACTGAGTACAGGAAACTGTGCAACAATGCAACTTTTGGGGATCCTTTGCTTCTGTTACACAATGCACTTCTAATAAACTGTATTGTTAAGGCTCAATACGAATTGTCCATCATCACAAACCGAGTCATCGATATTTTACAATAGTTCCATGTGTATCGTGATTGGGTATTTTGAGAAAACTCTGTTAGTGTTTTGAGGAAGGAAATTAATATAAAGAGGGGAGGAGGGTGCTGCTTAAATTAAGCAATCAACTGTAGAGTAGCCGATCCCAGTGGATATTTGTCTGTTGTGATTGTTTGTGTTGTCAGGTAGAGGTCTCTGCGAAGGGCCGATCCCTCTTCCAGAGGAGTGCTACCGACTGTGGTGTGTGTTTGAGTGTGATCAAGTGAAAATAAAAACCCTCTACACCTACTGTGAACAAGTAGGTAGAAGAGGGAAGGATTACGAACGAACTGTAGAGAATCTACCTGCTTCAGTGATGGGTGCTCAAGGCGTTATACTACCCGTACCAATAATTGTTCGCTGTTGGGTAATATCCGGCATCGAGATTGAAACGGAGTACTATTTCCTGAGATTCAAAGCTGTTACAAATTGTAGTGTTAGAAACTCTAAGAACTGGAAATATTTGACATAAATGAAATGTTGCAGGTTCATGCTTTGTAATGCCCACTAAATACATTAGGTTGAACAAGCAAAGAAGGATGCCATGGGCCGTGTATATGGCACGTAGTGGGAGGACGCAAATACATGGGGAAACCTGAAGGCAAGAAACCGCTTGGAAGACTTAGGCCTAAGGTAAGGTGATATTAACAATGATCTTAAGGCAGCAGGATGAATGGCGTGCACTTGATTCGTCTGGGTTAGTGTAGGGACAAGTGTCGCCCTTTTGTGAACACGGTAGTAAAACACTGTGCTCCATAAGTTGCGGGGAATTCATACAACACCTGATGAACTTTTAACTTCTGAAGAATAAGTCTGGTACTTGGAGTTAGTTATTGTTGTTAACAGCAAGGAGATGACACACGTTTAAACTTGTATGGCGTTTGTTTCTTCACGTTTGTGTCCGTGCACTATATATCATCGCCTTCTCTGTGGCAATCGAAAAATATTAGCTTGAGAAGTAAGTCTTTCGGGATGTGACTCTCTGTTATTGGGCGAGTACTTACCGATGTTTCGAAGGAACTTAACGCCTACATCTACAGGGTCAAGCAGTCTGCACATCCCGGAAGGATTTCCTTTTCAATAACACCGTAGCACGAACCTGAAAACTCTCGGTATTGTCCCTCTCTCTATCCGTCTGTCCACATACACAATTGGAGAACTGTCGGAAGGATTTTCTTTAAATTTGATTTTAGGAAGCCTTTACATATGCAAATTTCGAATAGTGTTGGATAGCTATGTGGAACAGCTTGCGTGAAGACGTGTATGCATTTCTGCGACCTTGTCAAGCGTAACGTTTTAAATTTATAACGCTGCGAAAACTGTTCTCCACTACAAGCTGAGGATAAAAGAAGAAACGCACGTCTTACGTCTGTAAACTTTTTCATATAGAGTTTACGAGTACTCGCTTAATAAATTGACTTACAGCGCCCGATTTATGAAGTTGTGCATACACAGTTTTGCTTTTTAATTGTGTCCCTGTCTATTTCGACGTCGTTTGCTCTTTATGACTTTTATGACTCATAGCCTATACCATGAATGTGGAGGCAGGAAGCTACATTGCAGTTTAGTACACTGTATCAAACTACACGTCGTCAGGCCCCATATTGTCGTAATTTTAATATGGGAACCATTTGGGTAACATCCAATGTCCCATCTGCTAGTGAAAATTGAGGTTGTCACTGTGCTGAATGCAGCAATTGATACCTTATGGGACATGACGTCATATGGTACAGTAGATGTTTACCGACGTTTCACAAGGACGTTTCTACCAGACTGCATTGCGTTATTTTCCACAACACAGCAATGTTCCTGTAACTCAGTAAACGTGTTTCCTGCGTAAGCACTATAACTGCATTGCCGCCGGATTTTCTAATACATCCTTGAGACAGTGCGCTACAAGCCGGCAGATCACGGGTTCGATTCCCGATAGTGCCATCGGAATTTTTCATTGACATAATCCTTCCGGCCGCACTGTGGCTCTGGGGTCGACTCAGCCTCTAACAGAAATGAGTACCAGGAATGCTTCCTGGGGGATAAAGGCGGCCGGTGCGTAGGGCTGATAACCTGACCACCTTGATGTACCGATTATTTAGAAATTCTGGGAGCCCCAACCTCGTGGAAACCTAAGGGCCTGTCGGGGCCTGTAATGGGACAGCTTTACATTTAATTTTATTTTAATGCAGCAAAGGCAGCTCCTTTAATACTACGAGCAAACTGCAGGTAAATTAAATGTATTTATTCAACCTCTCTGCAGCCAAATATTGGGAATTTTTAAACTCTAAAGTAATTTATTTTCCTCACATCTTCATTTGTTAACAAGAGCATATTCGGGATAATCTGCGAAAGCGCTGTAGGTGTTAAAAGTATTTAGTACCCAATCTGTCCCCAAATGTTGGCCTTCTTAATATAAAAACCTTTTAAATGAACCATAACTTTTACAACATGTGTTAATTTTTATTTTTAATCTAGCATTTTATCATTAAGCTGTAGTGCAGTGGTTTTGCTTCCTATGAAACCTGCACTCTTGGAAATGTTCACTGCGCTTGCAATTCATTATTCAACCCGGAAGCTTGGTGCTTAGCTGATTCAGGGTACAGTAAGTTGGCTGCAGTTATTGTTGTTCACACGTGCGTCTCTCTCAGACTACTGAAAAGGATGTGTTCCAGTAGCAACGACCTGCACTTTATGCACACACAGGAGGTAGCACAAAGAAGCTGTCTAGTGTTCAAAGGTTGCTGTTCTTCTTTAACAGGGGACAGCTTCAGCAGCTGTATGCAGCGCACAAACCAAGATGTTGTACTTTGTATCTCACTAACATAGAACATGAAAAGTAAATGTGTTTACACAAAACGTGAAGAAAATATTCCCTATTGTTCTGGATACACACATACACACATACTTACGTACGTACATAAGTATACAGGGTATTTCACGACTTGTGGACATTACTGCAGGAGGTGATTTCCTAGGTCGTTGTGATCAAAAAAGCTCATATAAACATGTATCCGATTTTGCACGGTTACGGAGTTATGACCGCTTGAAACTTACAAGAGAGGGTAAAGATAATTCACAATAAACGGAACAAAATAATAAACCAGCATAATACGTGATACATTTAAAGTATAAATGTAAAGTCAACTTCGTGAAATTATCTTTAATTTGCATTGATCTGTGCTTAAAGCTGGTTTTCGAAAATGCCACCGCCGGCCGCAACCCAGGCTGCCGCTCGGTTGTGAACTGCGCGAGTTGCTCGTTGCAGCTTCCGCTGACCGTTTCTGATGCGGTCTGCGGCATCCAAAATGCCACCAAGCAATGCATCTCGCGTTCCCGCCTTCACACTGTAAGCCAGTTATTTCATCCATCCCCATACACAATAATCCAGTGGCCTTAAGTCTGGAGACCTGGCTGGCCAATTGTGGGGACCGCCACGTTCGATCCATCGCCCAGGGAAACGGTAGTTCAGGAAATTTCTAACTTCACGTGAAAAATGAGGAGGAACTCCGTCATGTTGGAAGTACATACGACCTCGTTTATTCAAAGGCACATCCTCCAAAAGTCGGGGCAATTCCTCCTGCAGAAATCGGAGGTACGCCTCTCCTGTAAGACGACTTTCCAAGATGAAAGGACCAAGCTGATCGTCCAGAACTGCACACCGCACATTGACACTAAAACGTAGTTGAAAGTTGCTTTCCACAGTGGCGTGGGGATTCTCATCTGCCCACACATGAGAGTTGTGTGTATTATAGACACCGTCGCGATTGAATTGCGCTTCGTCAGTTAACAGGATGTAACGATGCAAACGGTGACTGCCATTGAGCCACTTGCAAAATTCGAGCCTCTGAGCAAAATCGCCAGGTCCGAGATGTTACACTCGCTGCACGTGGTGTGGATACATGCCCTCTGCGTGCAATGTTGTCCACACTCTCGCTTGGGAAGCACGAAGACGTCTTGCAATTCTTCGCGTACTCGCACGTGGACTGCTCTGTACCATCCGAAGAATGCCTTCTTCTTCCTCGACGCCTTGATTAACATCACGCTCGGCTGCAATGCGAACGCCCATAAGTGTACCGGTATCTGGCAATGTCTGGCAAACTCGAGTAAACACTCTTCTGGTTGGTATTAAACGGTTCGGAAAACGTCGCTGATATTCAGCTACGGCATGATCTGAATTACCGTCACAAAAGCCGTACACATAAACCATATCCGCATATTCTGCAACTGAAAATGTAAATGGCATGGCGAACGGAACAGACGCACCGAGATGAGAACACGTACGGGACTAACAGGTACTCTACAGTGTGTCGTTTTTACCGCCCACGCCTTTACGAAACTATCGCCATACTGTTCTGAACATTAGGAGGCGGCACAGTCACTGTAATGCAAGTGATAAGGGTTTTTGAATACGTAGTAGTTGCGATGTCGTTCAGTATACACTGGCCAGGCGAATACCCACCCAACCTACCTTCCCCGCATTCCTTTAAATACCTTCCAAGTGTCGAGATACGGGAACTGGACTGTCTGTAGCTGGATGGGCGCGTCAGGTGGCAAAAATAGTGCTTGCCAGGCAAACGATAAGCCACCAAGCTGAGTACATCACCCGCCAGCTTGTTCCGTAAGACGCCGTTCACACGAGGGCGTGTACGGGAATTAAAAAATGCCCATAACTCCGTAACCGTCCAAAATAGGACACATTCGTGTATGAAATTTTTTAATCACAAAAAACCTAGGAAATCACCTCCTGCAGTAATGTCCACAAGTCGTGAATCACTCTGTATGTATATACGTACATATGTACATACGCACATAGGGCCTGTATACGTACATATGTCCATGCACACATGAATACGTACATACATATATATACATACGTAAGTACATACGTTACTACTTACGTACGTACTTACGTACATACATACATACATACATACATACGTACATACGTACATACATACATAAGTACGTACATACATACATACATACATACGTACGTACATACATACATACATACATACATACATACATACATACATACATAGATACATACGAATATACTCGTACGTATTACCTACGTACATACTTACATACGTACGTACATAATACATTCATACCTACACATACATACACTGTTACATATATAACATAGTACATACATACATACATATATACATGATTGAGTTTCACATTTCATTTGTTGGTTTGTTACTCCCAATTGTCCCTACTTTAATGACCCACCTGATCCCGTCTTGAGACGCACATGTATGTATTTTCCTCTCGATGCCCTCGGTAGCATTTTAAGTTCTTATGTGCCCCTGAGATATTTGGGTACTCTCGTTTTTTAGCCATGTTTCTCCTACTAGTGTACCCGTACGTCCTTTCTGTTCTTGGGGTGGCCTATCTTAGGTTAGGCTAGGTTACAGGTGTGCCTGTCGTTTGACACTTTTATTCTAAATCAGTCAAATGTTCGCACGGGAAAGCTGAACAGGACGTGGGAGGACAAGTCACATAACGTTAGCTCCCGATATTTGCGTCGCCACATTTAGTGCGGCACATTGTGCCAGTTTTTCTATTATTCCTGCATTTTGAATAGTGGCTGGTTTATAGGAAGTCCTTAGTCTGTAGTGATTACTTGTGCTTCACATCAGCAATTATTGTGTTTGGTGCACGAAGTGCAGAGTCGAGTGTGCATTATGTGAGTACCATCACAGTGCTTTCCGCTGATGAACCGTTTGTCGCGTGTTGATTATAGCCACAGTGGGGCAATTCTGTGTACTTACGTACCCCTGTGGCCATACCGCTACGATGACGTCACAGACCACCAAGTGCCTTTACATAGTAATACTTAGCATTTCACACGAATAACATAATATACCACAGTGCTATTTCACACCGGAGATTATGAATTTGATGTTAATATGTTCCCTCAGCCCACGTTGGACGTTGGTCAAGCATGTAATTGGCCAGAGTATAGTAACTGCATACTTGATGCTACTCGACCATAAGAGCCGTTAATTAATATTCCAATTTATATGAAATTTGATACGCTATTTCGGGATAAACACAAATATAAGCACCCTTGAATATACCTCGCAATTTTCAGCGCATGTCCGGCTCTCGTGTGATAAAGTTCACTTTAAAATATTCGTATGGGTTTCATTTTTCAGTAACGTAGAATCTTTTCATACATTTTTCCCCGTTAATAACAGTCAAGTAGGTCTGTATTGCACAAAATGTTACCTATAATACCATGTTGTCGCCGTGGCTGGGTACGTAGTAATAGCTACTACTAATACACGTATCCAGCCTCGTGGCTTAGAGATATTCTTGAGGAAATGTCAAGTCGCCCAAGTGGTTGACAGTTTCCCCTTCTTTTATTGAGCTCAAATATTCATTCTTGTGTTCGAAGTCCCCATTTTTTCCAGTATAAAGGAACACGAAAATGAAAGTTATCGACACAGCCTTACCATGTCTGTAAGTTCAATTTTAATATTATCCTTTAATTTACCAGTGTCGAATATTTTAAGTCATGCTTCTTATTCACGTTTTCCGATCAAAATTTTGTTTGCACATACACTCTGCTAGTACTGTTGCTGTTACTACAAGAATCACTATGTATTTTAATAATAATAATAATAATAATAATAATAATAATAATAATGCAGTCTTTAACAAAAGTACTTAGCAACGTTATGGACAATAAAACTGACGACGATATTCGTGATGATAATTATAACGGCTGTGACTGTAACAACATTAATCGTGAGGTTGTTCTACCTCGTATAACAGCAAATTAAATGCTTTTTCTATTAGCTGGGAAAGGTAGAAGTTGCTTGGGGACCTCTTATTGGTTGATTATGTAGAATGTAATTTCCTAACCTGTCTATTCACATGTATGTCTCGCTACAAGTTGTTTCTTGTACACAATCAAAGAACAGCCCTCCATATAATTTTTCGTTGTACGTGTTCATCAAATGAAGGCTTTTAAAATTCCATAACAAGCACGATAGACTTGCCAAATACATAACGTTTTTCTGTCTATGAACTGAAGGTGATAATTATTTGTAGAAAAACGTATATCGTTGAGAGTTTTCTTCGGTATGATAACATGAATGGTGGCCTGGTGCTCAAATGTATGGGGTTACTTGATAAATTTTAAATTAAGTGAATTAAGTTTTACTGAGATGGTTGTAGGTTATGTACATTCAGTTTTAATACAATGATGAAGGTATGAAGCATGTGTTCGTCTGTGGCACTTTAAGGTACGTTTTCAGCTGTATGAACCGCCTATTCTAACACGTAGAATCCCTGAAACTTCCCACATTTTGTGTTTATGTATTCGAGTTTTTATTTTGTTATTTTGTTATTATGTAGGACATATCTTAGTCTTTTAATGCGATTATTTAATAAAAACCAACGTCAAACAACAATATTTATTGCGGAATAATATTCCTTCTTTTTGGGCCGAAACATGTAGCTTTTTGGTGACAGCATATTACACAATAAATGTACTTGTGTTTGATTGTGGTTTTATTAATTAACAAGTATTTAGCCTGTCTTGGAATAAATATTGATTATATCCCTTAACAGCACTAAGCCTTTGGTCTGCATAGTGGAGATATGGTGCGTTTACTGTGAGAGAGAAAGTGAAAATTCAAGTGTTACTTGGGTGTAATTCGTGCTGTATGTTTTCCAACGTTCCTACAGGAAATGTCGAGTTGGCAGCTAGCTTGCATATTTCACTGCTTCCTTCTTACGTAGCCCTCCCACTGTTATCAAAGTTCCTCCCCATTTAGCCCACCTAACATTAACATAAAAATTCTCCCATATTACAGCCCCGGAATTGCCAGTATAAATATTCGACTCAAATCCAGTTACTGCTCAACTTCTTTCCCCCGCTTCCTACTCAGAGCAGTCCACTTCCCACCACTGTAACTGCCTCTCTTCCGAATGCTTCACGGTGTCTCCAACGAACCCCTTTAAATGAAGGACGAGCGGGCAGTGCCTGTGAAGTTCCTGGTAAGAAAAATTGCATCAATTTTCCGGTTTGTTTTTCTTCGCGTTCCGAAGTGTTATTAACTAGGTTTTGGTTAAGTGCCCTTTTTGTATCTAAGAAATTTATGTTACCAAAGTAGGCGTGAAATTAACAAATACGTATAATATTATCATTAGGTGACAACGTACTCTGTAGGACAAAGTAACTGCAATTTTTAAATAGCCGTCTGTATTTACAGGTTACTAGTTGAAGGGTCCAATTCACGAAGTCACACTGTCATCGTCAGTGCACCGGACATATCTGCATCCTTTCATCCTTGAGTCGCAGTTTATCATATGCTAAGGCCGCTGAACCATAAGAAAATCAAATTTCAATTTAATATTATCCCATCAAACAGAGAAAAAGTAGTTTAATAATCGATGCCTGCCTTCGATTTCCAAAGATATAATTTCAGTCCATAGACTACATACTAATAGTATCTCATATTGAATACAGTTGCGCAGAAGAGACACAAAGCTGTCTGGTATTCAAGCGTACCAAATTTGCCGATGTGGAGGTGTTTCATTAAAACTGCACGCGACTTTCTACCATTGCAATATTGTTCTCATTGCACTCACTTCAGATCCACCAGACGATGATTTTTTCATCAACTTTTGCTCAGATTAGACATGGAGTACAATGATTTGAAGAAAAAGGTTACTGGGGGAGAAGACCCTTCTCCAGTTATCGGCTTTTTTCATTAAAGTAAAGGATAAAGCTTGAGGAGGAGGAGGAGCGACAGGGTGACATCAGACAATCATAATCTCTGTGACAGTGTCATTTTGTGCAAGACTGAGGTATGACTACTTACAGAGAAGTAATATCTTAGAAAAAGCATGGAAAATTAGACCTTCGTAAATATCAATTTGCTTTCAAGCTGCGTTTGAGAGTTTGTCACAGTTGTGCGTTTTTAAACCGACATGTACGGAATGTATAGTGTTGACATTTGTATGTGTATGTGTATTTATAGTGTATGTGTCGACATTTCACGGTCTTATTCTTCGGATCATTTCCTCTCGGAAATGTTACATGAATAGAAGACTGATCTACAACGGTTACGGAAGTGTGGATATTAGAAATTCTGCAACTGTTCTGCACCAGAAGGGAAATGTTAATGTGTTAATGAGCTTAACAAATTTTCAAAATTGCCACCTTCAGTTTCGAAGCACATTCGGTCTCGCTTTGCCATTGAACGGGTATTGTTACGTAGAATGCGAGGGTCATGTCTGCGTCTGCATTGAAAATCTGACGAAATAGGTCTTCTCGTGTATTTATATTGCCTTAATTTACTTTGCTTTATAAGGAAATACAGTTTTTTCTTGTTTGATATGTCCTTGAATATTAACGTCTAGTATTAACAGAATAAATAGCCTGAGGGTGTCCGAAAATAGTGTGCTGAAGAAAAAGATATTTGGACCCAAGATGGACGAAGCAAGAGGAGGCAGCCGAATATTGGATAAAGACAAGCCTCAATATTTGTACTACTCCATTCCCAGGGCGGACTGGTAAAACGTTGAATCATAATTCAGTTCCTGGGCAAGAGGTTTTTCTCTTCTCTCAAGATCTCACGCCTGATCTGGGGTCCAACCATCCTCCTGTACAGAGTGCACCGGCGTCGCTGTCACGTGAGGTACAGCGACTGAGGCGTAAGGCTGACCACTCGCCTCATTTAGTGCCGAAGGTGACAGCAAGTACAGCTATGTTGCCACTCTCTCCTGTGTTTGACGATATGAACAGGAACAACTTTACCTGCTACCTTCTATTTTTAGTATGTCGGTTCTGTTTCCGTTGTTTCTTGATTTTATATTCAAGTGTTGGCGTGACTGTCACTGATTTGTAACTGGGAGTCGATCCACAGAGACAGTGTAGTCCCATCTAATAGACCCAAATTCCGCCTGATGACGGAGACACATTATTTCATTCGTATTGGCTGTCATTCCTCTTACTTGGTAACAGTCACTGCCCACACGTTCCCTATATAAACCGCGTATTTTCGTGCCGGCTTTCATTTATTCTTGGACTTCTTGACCCTTGAAGATGGGACCGATAAGTTCTCCCGAAAAGTCGGTAAAGGATTACCATTCGACGCTGCGTAATACCCCAGAAGAACGCAGTTCTCATAGACAGAATCAGTTTCCGAAATGTCATGTATTCGCAATAAAAACGAGGGATGGACAGTGTGCAATATTTGTTAGTGTATTTACACTTATCTTCGCCTGTGTTTTCTCCTTCGTACTTTATTATTCGGATTCGTACACTAGGCCTTTCTAATGCCGCAACAGTCTGTCAGGATGCTCATTCTCAGCCCACACCTAAAACCAAATTGTAAGGCTGTATGATGAAATGACTAAGTGTGTAAGTGAACCAACCACAGAGGACACAGTTTCTCTCAGTGTCTGACAGATGGCGTTCGTAATCAGACGGTCTCGACGTGAATATACTTTTATATATATAACAGACTTTTCATGGGTTTTCAACGGATTTTTTTTCATTAGTTGCGTATAATAACCCAGGAATTATGGAGAGCCTACGACGACAGTTGTGAAGTCAGTGTATTCTTGTTATATTTTGACGTCGCATTTCAAAAACGGAACGTAAGAACAGGAAGAAAATACGTGCATGGAAATGAGAACTTAATAACCGGAAGTTGCATCAAATTCGTGGGTGAATGGAGCGCTGTGCGTGCTGGGAAATCTTGTCGCCTAGGGAACAGATGAGTGGGTTCTGCAATGAAGGGAGGAACTATGTTACTGCAGTAATTGAAAGACGTATGATTCATCTACATATTACTGCATGATTGTAAAGTAAGGGCTGTCTGTTGATGATAATGGGTCTGAGTGGAAGAAGGGAAATACTTCAAGACTGTTCAACTATACAGCTAAAAGTACAGACCGTCCACATGTCTGTAAATTAACTCACAGAGAATATTTTATAATTTGTACAGAAACTGCGTCACATGTAACAGACATTATGTTCTTGCGGCTGTCAGCGTATAGATAAACGTCTTATGAGGCGTCACGCCATGCAATATAGCAGATGTATACTAATAAGTTTTATATTCACACCGTGCATTGTTTCATATACGTATTGTTAGAGACCAACTCGTGCACACATTAACACTAAAACATTCATAAAAGCACCCTACATGTTTCGAACTCATTTAGTGTTCATCTTCAGGGGGGTCACACATTCACTGATTACACACAATCACAATATGGCAACAGACGTGAGTCCTTTATCACGTATCTGATATGTTGGTAAAATATGATAAAATATTCTTCTTTAACGATGGATAAAACTTTTTGTTTAACTTGATGAATGTGGAATATACAGCATTAACACGACATTACATCATGCAGTGCACTCCAAATCCGCCACGTACGACGCAGAACACATCCTTCCAAGCACCATTCATAATTTTAAACAAGAAGTTTTATGCATCGTTTAAGAAGAATATTTTACCATATTTTATCAACATATCAGGTACGTGATAAAGGACTAACATCTGTTGCCATATTGTGATTGTGTGTAATCAGTGAATGTGTGATCCCGCTGAAGATGAACACTAGGTGAGTTGGAAACATGTAGGGGTGCTTTTATGAATGTTTTAGTGTTAATGAGTGCACGAGTTCGTCTCTAACAATAGTATGTGTACTAATATTTTGTCGTCATGACCAGAGTAGGTCATCTACATAGATTATGAAACGTTCTCTGAAAGACAAAATACAGAGATCGTTACATTTAATAAGCAATCTGTTACTGGGACTGTTAAAAAACTGGAACATAATATGGATCTCTTTAAATTTTCTGTCCTATAATGATTAAAATATATTAGCTGTCACTGAACGAGTTTAGTCGAGCAACAAGGCGGGTTAGTTGTATTAGGGACGTGCCTTCTTCAAATTTTGACAATTCTGACTGGGTTTGTCACGTGTTTCCTCAATCCTTCCAGATAGACAAATGGTGATGCCTAAACTAGCCAAAACTGCTTCCTTTCACTTTCTATGCAGTTGATTCTTCATAACAACTCGACTACGTAATCTGTGTTACTGAAAGCGCCTTTAAACACAAGAAAAATGTAAAGGAAGTTAAGAGTTATCATGTGGGTGTAAAGTTGAATATCATTCAGTAGACACTAAATCAGATTTGTACACAAAGACGTAGGATTGTTTTTGCACGTGGCAAGTAATTTGAATTCTGAAAGTACCATAGGAAGGAATTTATACGCGAAGTAAACGTGAGAGTGGGTAATTTTTTCTAAAAAAAAAAGCCAAGACCAGTCTTTATGCATGTTGTTAAGAATTTAAAAGAAAACTCCATTTTAAGAACATTTCACATAGATGTTGCAAGTTGTACACAAATAATACTTCCATTGCACCATCAGTAAAGATAATAGTCCTTGAGGGATATTATAGGATTATAATTTTACTAAACACACACGCCACGGACCTGAAAATTTCTTGAAATTTAGCTTTCTAGAAAAACCGGTGTTAGTTCGTCAAATGTGCCACACCGACCGAAGCCAGAATACCGCTTGACTACTTCCTAATGACTGATATTTTATGCCACCTGACGGAAATATCTGTGAATATAACGACTTTCTGCATGGGAAGAGAAAGAATGGAATTTGAAAACTTGCGCAGTTGTTCTTTGATACTGAATTTTAAATGTGGGATAGTTGTAGAAAAATACGAATTTAGTACGTGGCAAGCACTGCTCCAGATTTGACGTGAAAAACGTACACTTACGCCTCCTTCTATGTTTCCATTGAATGATCTTCAGAACATTCTCCAAATTGAATCCATGGCAACAGAGTTACTTTACAGTATATCGACGGCATGTTCTGTTATTTCCGTGTGCACTAAGAACCCAAATAAACATCCTACATAAAATAAAACAATGGACGGTTAACTGGATTTTCGACATCTTCTTGGAAACTGCCTTCTCAATCACGTTATTGAAGGAAAAAGAGGAGAAACGAGAAGACGAGGAAGAAGACGTAAGTAGCTACTGGATGACCCTAAGAAAAATAAACGATGATAAAATTTGAAAAAGGAAGACCTATATCGCCCTCTCCGGAAAACTCGCTGTGGAAGAGGCTCTGCACCTGTCGCAAGACAGATTGCACAGTGAATGAAAAACCTAAAAGACGCTTCGACTGTGCCGTGTATGGCTCCGTAAACAGAAGTGGGTACCCCTGAACGGCCGCATTAAACATTTGCGGCTTCATTTGCCTTATACTGCAACTGCTGAAATAGACCTTCTGATGGGTTTGAATTTACCCTGTCATTCTCCAGAGGGTAGTCTAATTTTTTGATCGCAGCAGCTACCACCAGTTTCGTTTTGTACTTCTGTGAGTCCCGATGAAACTCATTATGCTGAGGCTTTGATCTGTTCTTATTCTCATATGACCTCTACTGTCTAAACCTGAACAGGATTTAAAAGTCCTGTTCAAATTTGGCGATCCTTCTCCATTACTTGTATGATACAAGCACACAAACGCGCACGTGCACACACACACACACATACGCGCATTAACACGCACTACGAAATCAAAAGACAAGTTTATGCAGCCTACTCATTGGGGACTAATTTGTGAGGAACTGGATTTATATATCCTGTGAATAGGGATATTATGCATGTAAGAGGATCCATTTCAAAGTTTAATCTGTCCTTTGAAGTACGCATGTCTCTAGGCCAACCATACATTTTACCGTAACAAAAATTTCCCTACACAATCTAGCATGGAATTTGCACATATATTCTGTCTTACTGCGGTACAGATGTGCTCGCTGAATAAGCCCTAGTCTATGGCTAAGCTCGGTTAACAAGCATTAAAGACTCTTATAAATGAATATACCTTATACGTGCATAAACCTGTACGTAAAGACCATTTTAAATATGTGGTTAATCTCTTGAAACAATTTGTTTGGCATTTCCCCAAAAATAAATCGACGTAGGGCGTTCTACCTGCACGTCATTCCAAATTTAGTCCTCCTTTACGTAATTAAATTGCGGTTGATATTTTTAGCGGTGTTGTATTAGCGAGAAAGGTATACAAATTTACATCTACGGCAAGAATAGGTGTCGAGTTTTTTAACACTTTTTTCCCCGGACCTCACATGTGTCGATTTTGATTAGGAAACTTATGAAGAGACTCTATATAGTACATCACGCGTGTCAAATTTCGGAATTTACAAACAAATGAAGTCTTTGTTAATTTATAAATCGGAACTAATGCACATATGATATATACCGTGGTACACTCATTCGTTGCTTTTACATGTTTCGGCATATAATTTAGCCATCCTCTGGGGTACCAAAACATGTAGAAGTAACGAAAGATTGTTCCGTGTTATATGTCACGCGTGCATTAGTTTCGTTTTATAAATACAATTTCATCAAAATGCATGGAATAAATAATTTTAAATTGAAGATGTTTTCTCTGGTGTTGTAAACAATATATTACAGCGAACCTGTAGGAATAATATGGAAACATCAATGACTGGAGTCACATAGATCCATAATAATTCCATTACAGGAACTTAAATGCCATGTCTGGTATGCAGGCCCCCAAATACTAACGCTTCATACAAGGTATGAAGGTGGTGCACGCTGAATTATTTGTTAATTATAAATGTCAGGCTTGACAGGAGGTCAGTGGAATCGTCCTGATGGTTTTTAATACAGAAATTTATAAAAATAAATATAGATGTAAGAAGTCATTTCGTTCCTCGCAGTAAGCATTTTGCTGCACGTTTCAAAGGCTAATGTCTAATGCCGTTTACACAAATGCTTATTATTTATTGCAAGAACGACACGAAACACATTATTGAACATTGTGGGTAAAACATGAATTTTTTTGTAAATTTAAATCGGGTGGTAAATATAGTAACCGCTGTGCTTAATGAACAGTGAGTTCTGGCATATCAAGATCGACGTTTATGTTACTGCAGGATATAATTTCACTTCTTTGGTAGCCTAATTCTTGAGTCTCTCGTGGTGTAAAGCGATATTTCAATCGACTTTTGCAGTACTTCATATTTCTCTAGATTTTGCAATAGTATCCCGTACTGATTTCCTTTCTTATTTGTGCAAATGAAATGAAATTGGGTCACTTGTCTGGTTACACCCGTCGCTTATGATAGATGGGTACGTAGCTTACATTGCACGAAGATTGGCAGAAGAAAATCTAAAATCTCCGAGAGATGTCTGCCAAAATGTCATGTTATCTACCACAGTTATCATGTCGATTGCCCTGTGACTGGCCCTGGGGGTCTGCAAAAATGAATTGAAGAGTGATATTCTGAATTATGTTTCTTGAAATTTGAGCAACACATAGGGTTAGAGGGAATTCTGAAAACTATTTTGATACAAACAGTTTATGAAGTTCCAAATATTGCTTTGTCCAGCACAGTTTATTTGGATCTTCCTGGTCAGGAGGACAGACTTCGAAGTCCTTGACGGATACCGCTGAACTTTTTGCAGCTTATAGCAGACTGCTTCGTACCAGCCTCTTAGCGGTTTCAGAAATATTGTATCCTCAGTCATTACTGCACAGATGGCATGCAAGCAAATACGTCTCTAATCGTAACAAACCTCAGTGGTTGAGCTATCAATTTTTCGTAACTAACTAACTCCATGCTGCAGAGGCCTTCTTGCGAAACTAACAGTTTCTCAGCTAGTAAAGAAATTCCCCGCATTTTATGGAATCCGGAAGTTTATTACCGCATTCACAAGAGCCCGCCACCAGTCCCTATCCTGAGCCAGCTCAATCCAGTCCATGCCCTCCCATCCCACTTCTTGAAGATCCAATTTAATATTATCCTCCATCTACGCCTGGGTCTCCCAAGTGGTCGCCTTCCTTCAGTTCTCCCCATCAAAATCCTGCATACACCTCTCTTTTCCCCCATACGTGCCACATGCCCCGCCCACCTCATTCTTCTTGATTTGGTTACCCAAATAATATTTGGTGATGAGTACAGGTCATTAAGTTCCTCGTTATGTAGTCTCCTCCACTCCCCTGTCGCCTCGTCCCTCGTAGGCCCTAACAAATTTTTCGTATAAGAGATTTATTGATGTTTATTTTACGACGCTATCGTTATGTCAAAGTACATGTATGTAGCGTCTATGGTAAAACGACTGGTAAGTGATGAACTGGTAAGGACTTAGATGAAACCGGTCTGGCTCAATCGATGTACTTCCGCAGAATTCACCTGGGCCGTCTGAGGAAAACCACGAAGAGTTTCAGGCTGGATAGTAGTTGTACCATCCGATTGATATTCAGACAGCCAAAAGCTTTAGCTCTTCAAATCTGTATCACTGATTCGCAGTTACAATACTGAATCAAAAATATAAACAAACACAGCTGAATAAAGAGAGTTAAATCAGTTCATCTGTAAAATATGTAACACACATTCGTTTAAAATTATGGTGTTTACACTTCATGGTATCCTTCATGTTAATCAGACTTGAAGACTAATTCGTATATCGATTGCCAGGAAGTCTGTCCATTTTCTTTTCGAGCTTCAGAAATAAGTAATAAGAATTCGCTACCTGGTTGTAGCGAGTAATGTAGCCAACGGAAATTTTCTTCACTTCAGAGTATCGGACGATAATGTCACGGTGTTATTGGCTATTATATATAAGAACGTGGCATTGACTGAAAAT
The DNA here is from genome assembly GCA_013340265.1 of Coptotermes formosanus. NCBI lineage: Eukaryota > Metazoa > Arthropoda > Insecta > Blattodea > Rhinotermitidae > Coptotermes > Coptotermes formosanus. The sequence continues at coordinate 2,152,862 of BLKM01002586.1, forward strand.
AGATGCCAACCGACGTTTCTCTTTGGTGTTGCGTTGAACTGGCGTTAAAGTGCGGAGTTCTGTGACCATTTTCTGTACAAAAGAATTGTTAAAAGCTTTGTTATTATTACTGGTAAATATTATTTGGACGGTGGGATCAAGAAGAGCAAGGAGGGCGAATAATACAGTACGAATTTGAGAGATAGAAAATCTTGCAAAATTTTTATCTGCAAAACTGAGGGGAAGAGACAAATTGGAAGACACATTCATTGGAGGACAACATTAATATAGATCACAATTTTTTTCCAGGGTGTGGAATAAATTAATGTGATTCTAAAGGATTCTGATACTGGTCTATGATCATTTCCTCGCCTTGAATTTGGGGGAACGTCCGTCATCTCAGGTTAAAAAAATGCAACGTTTTGAATGGTGCATCTGCTTCCATTTTCATGGGGAGCAGGGACAGGGAAGGACCGCCTCTGGTGGACCCGTCAGCACAGCGGTGCACATATCCCAGTTGGCGTGGCGGCTAGATGTTTTACAGTGGCGACTAATATCTGTGTTTCCTGTATACGAAACTTGCTTCATGTGACTAGAATTTTGATGTGGTTCTCAGATTTTTTTAAAGTTTGTTCACCCCAGTGTTAGAAAGAATCCATGAATACACAAAAGCTGTACCTAGTGCACGTGTTTGTAACGTCAAAAGTCAAATGCCTCAGAAAACAAAAAGAAGTGAAAGTACAATCGGAATTAAATATTTTTGTAGAAAATCCGGAATCAAAACCCGTGGCCTCCCTACCACGAAGCAGCAAAATGCTGGAGACAAAGAAACAAACTGAAAACGAGGAAAATAGTTTAAGATATAAAGGAAAATATGTGACGGTGCCTAGAGGAAAGGTATAAAGTTTTAAGAATTCATTCAAAAGCTAATGTAGTACCAAACAGCACGTTCAATAAATATTTAAAGATTAAATGCGAGATAAAACGTACGACGAAAACTCTACTCCCTCTTAAATTACCGTGTGGTTTTGCAACCTCAGGGAGTGAAACTATCCACAATTGTGGTTAAGAAATTTGATTTATTTTACGTTAGGCGTTTTTTATGGTAATCAAAACACAAGTATTAAACAAATGGTATTAGCGTACAAATTGGTTATATCTGGGTCACGATAGGTCTGACCGGTAAGCTGTTGTGAATACGGTCATGAACGAAATGTTCCACAAATTACGTACTATATTTTGGGTAGCCGCGTACCTGTTATCATTTCAAAAAGCATCATATTGGAAGCGCTTTACTAAAATACGCGATACTCCAGTGAAATCGGGACGTATGTTATGATCTACCCTACTTCAGTTTTCAAGAACTCTTGTGTAGATAGCTACACTTCTTGCTTTACGGTGCTTGTTTCCAAAACGAGTAATTTTAATCTAGGGGTATTCAAATTCTAGGCTGTAATTCGCCCTGGCGAACAGATTTTTTGTTGTGGCACCTAATATTTGTGGATCCTCAGCTGGGAAGTGTGACTTGGCCCTAGATGTTTGAAAAATTTTTGTATCCAGGTTGAAGCTATCAAGAGATAGAAACTAAATGCCATTACGAAAGGCCATATTGAGTTTTTAGAGAAGTGAACGGGTGTGTTCTGTTTAAGGTAATTTTGTCTAAAGAGACGGCAGAAAGCAAAAATATTTCATGCATAAAATTCCATATTATAGTCCATATAAATATATGTACATATACATATGAAGTCATCTTGAATAAGACGTCATTTCTTTTAGACAAAATTGAAATGGGCTCTCTTCCTTATTAAGTGCATGTACCAGGGAGCCGAAAGGAGCTGTGTCAGTTTGTTATGGCGACAGCTGTACGTCGCAGTAATCACTTACTCATTGACTGGGACCCTTCTGAATGCAGTGTGTAGTAATGAGTTGCTATAGGCCTTTGCTAATTGGTGGCGGCTCTATCAGTGAAGATTACTGCGACATCTACCGGGAGATGCCGGAAATGAAGAATGGGTTATTCTGAGTACGGTCTAATGCGCTTTTGAGCAGCCATGGTGTCTTTTGTTATAGAATATAATAGAATTATAATAAAAGGGTTTGAAGGGACGGAGGAAGGTATAAGGGTAATAAAAACATCCCGAAATCCTTCTGTACGTTCCTTCAAGTAAAAGATTGAAGCACTGAGATTGTAATTGGCAATTATAGCAAGGAAACATTTTTTAGGAAACAGAAAGTAAGACTTTTAGTGGGGTTTTAAGTGAAAATGCAGTATTTTGTCTGAGATGAACTGTCAATTCAGGTGTCCAAGTTTCGCCAAATATGGCTGCTGTCTGTCAGTATTTCCCACCTCCGGACATGATAAATTATGTCCGTGATATTAGCAACTAAATAACCACTCCAGGGAGTGCAGCCATTCTAGAAATTAACAGCCGATTTTGGTGCCTGGAAGATTCATTACTATATGTACAAGTGCTCGCTATTCGTCGCTATCCTGAACCGCATGAACCACTTCATATTCCCTCACACTATTTCTGTACAGAACGTTTTAATATTGTCCTCGTATGTATGCTTATATCTTCGAACTCGTTCCCTCGTTTCAGGGCCTTCGAATAAATTTTGTAACAATTTCTTATCTTTGCCATGTGTGCTATATTCTCTGTCCATTTCCGTCTCCTTGATTTTTTTTCTCATGACTCGTCAGGCCTAGTGGGCCCAGGGCCTCCTTAATGTTCAGATTTCGAGTTCACGCTCATTTCGACACCCCACAGTCTGTTGGACTCCTCTAGACGAGTAATCAGCCGGTCGCAGAGAGCTGTACCTGACACCACACACAAAACACTCACAAGAGGCAGATAACCGTGCCTCGCGGGATTCGAACCCACAATCCCAGCAAGCGGGGGGGCCGCAAACCCACGCCTTAGACCGCTCGGCCACTGGGATTGGCTGTCCTTGATTACATCCCATTAATTTTCGTAAAGAATACAGAAAGTTTCCTAGCAAGCGGGCCCAATATTTAAAGCTGCTGGGTTGTATTCAGGGGATGGCCAGTTCGAATTTCAGGCGAGAAATCTCCGACATCGAGTTTTTTTGTGATTTTCCTAAATTTCGACAAAATTCGCCCTAATACTTCAAATTATACGACAGCCGCTTCCTTACACATCGTCTCAAATTAATTGTTGGCTAATAACATCACCATTCATCGCTACATGTTTTCGACAGTACCACACGATGCGATATAATGCAGAAGGGGGTCAGCGTGGGCCTGATTAAAGTTTACGACTATATATATGATAATTTTATCGTATGCAGTGTTTTCACGGCTAGCATAGAGATTACGGTGTTCTGGGATGTAAGACAATGTAGTGTGACATAAATTTACGAATGCTTGGGAGAAACGTACTGTCTCCACCTCTGCAAGATTACATGACATTAGATCCAATAAAACACGTTTGCAGGTTTCTGCTGACTCTCTGTCTACGCTGTTCTCAGTTGAACAGTTCATATTCACATTTGTTTATTTGTACATTGAACTTAACAGTTGACATTTGTTATACAGAAAGTTTTTTTCTCGAAAATAAGCATCTGTAATTAGACGTAAAGCAAAGCGAGAAATTGTTGGCGTAGCTGCATGTATTTTATGTTGTGACGTAAGAAGGGGAAAACGCGGGTTTAAAGTCTTTATTTTTGAAATATGTGGTAGTTAGTAGTGAATATAAAAGTGAGTTAGGAATAACGTTTATGTAGGAAAATAATTGTACAACGTGTGTAGCAGAGTGGAGCAGCAATGCCCACAGCGAAACTGTGTTTATTTCCGCATTACTTTTCCCTCCCTCTCTCCCGCTCCTCTCCCTAGCTAACGTCATGAAATATAAATGCCATGAAATGGTCCTGGACTCGACACTAGATTCCGGAAAAGTATGTAAATTCTCTGTGGAACAGAGGAAAAATAAATAGTAGAGAGATAAATAAAAAAATGATAAACAAAACTAGACTGAAATGTAACAGAAAACTAGGAGACATTTTATGTACATTCAAAACAATGTCGAAATTCTCTTAGAATTTTTGGCTTTCAGAAAGCAAGTTTACCTTCGAGTTAATTGTAATGTTAGCAGTCAGTGAATTCCTGTCAAAACAGAAAGGTAGCCGTTTTGTTCCTCTTTCATTACTGGTTGTCACAAAGCAAATACGATCTCCTGTGGTGTAACATCATGTAGTCTGGTGGACAGAGAACAACTTTCCAGAGAAGCATACTTCCTTCATTTTTCACCGTGGAAAGAATTTGAATTATGTAGCCGATTGCAGGGTGTCACATTCTAGAAGAACATGACTCTAATATTCACCTCAGTGATAACCTCAAATTTCGTGTCCTCAGACGAAAATTTCTTGACTGTGTGAGCCACTGCCAACTTCTCACTAAAGGCTCTTGCCATATGCACCATAGCTCGAAGACAAGCGAAAAGTAATGATTACAGATATAGACATACAATGATGATACATACAGATATAAAGACGACACATGCAGACATATATGCCCATACGCTGCTGGCTTATCAGTGTTACTTGAGTACAGTCTAACTCGGTTATAACGTCATGAAAAAGAGTGAATATTTTGTGTCGTTATAAACGAGTGTCGTTATAACCGAGTAGTATAATGTGGTTAACAGCGAGGAAGTAATTGGTGCCACAGAATATCTGACACTATAGACGACGTGTCGTATAAACCGATGTCGTTATAACCGGGTTCGACTGTACTTACTTCTGAAGTGAGAAGGAAGGGAGGTCAATTAAAAGCACATTTGGTGGTATCTTGCTGTGTAATGTAATGCGACATGTTTCGGCTTCCTTTAAAAAGCCGTCATCGGGCACCGCAAAATACACAAGGAGGGATAGTTACATACATCATATTAAAATATTTCTTTTCAGTGTAATTGAGATCTCAACTTTTACGACGTTATTGGTGATTAGAGAGCCGCAAGTAGATACAAACAGGAAATAAAATACATTAAAACATACTAAGATCATTATCTCATATTTCCAGTATGGTAGGGTAACAGCATCTATGCTAAACGGACCTCGAGGGGAACAGTTTATTATTTAATTGGAATCGGGACCTACTGGTAGAGGTTTAGTTTCCATATATACGAGTACATAGTTACTTTTATCACTTTTAAGGCTAATGGTTGTTATGTTGTAATATTACGCATATTTAATGTAACCCTCATAAATATTAGGCCATCTTTTTCTTTATGTTGTTCAGGAAGTAACGTCTGCAACTCGCATCCTATTCCAATTAAATAAGAAACTGTTCCCTTCCAGGTTCATCTACAAGAGACGATGCTACCCTAGGATATCGGAATTACGAGATTATGGTCTTAATATGTTTTAAGATATTTTATTTCAGGTTTTTATCTTTTTTCGGCTCTCTGATCAACAGTACTGCTGCAGAAGCTGAGATCACAAGTACACTGACAAGACATTGTATTGTGACAGTCTTTCCTTCTGTATTTTACGCTGCGCGATGATGGATTTTTAAAACAAACCGAAACGTGTGGCAATAAATTATACAGCAAGACACCATAAAACGTAGTTTTGATTAACTCTCCTTACTTGTCACTTCACTATATATATATCACAACAGGATACTTCAAATAAAGATACTTATCTTCGTTCCGTAACATGTAAATCAGCCAGCGGTATACATGCAAAGATCTATGTTAAAATAACCCATTTTATACTTTTATACATCATAAATAAAATGTGTTTCTAGGTGTCTCGTCGTCAAAATCGGTATTGTTTTGAAAGCTGCGATTTCCACATTCAGGTTAGGACATGAATTGTGCTTGAGAACAGGGCACTGAGAACAAAGAAGTGATAGGAGAATGGAGAAATGAACGTTTGGGCTCCGCCAAAGGAGGAGAATATCTGGAGTTTGTAAGCCACTGTAATACACTCAGACGGAATATGCTCCATGGAATACCTTATTAAGTTAATTAGAAGATTTCACAACTCTGCGCTGAGTGGCTCTTATGACAGCACTATGTATTCATATCTCCTCTTGGCTCTAAGATTCCTATATTGATTGCAGGGGCTAAAAATACGACACGTTGAATAAGGTTGTGTAGAAATGTACGGAAGTTTCGCAGGAATGGAGGGGAGAGGATAGAGGGTGGAGGCAATAATTCTTCCGAAAGCTTACTAAGATTCTATCGGACTAGACATTTTCTTTTGCTATGACACATTTGGTTTCATAAAATGTTTAACAAGTTTAAGAGATTACTGGAATGAAATCAGGCAACGATGTGGATGACGCAGAGTGTCCTTTGGCTTTTATACTTCGGAAAATGACAGTAGTGTATTGTATAAAGGTATATATTTCAATTACTCTGAATAATCAGTCACAACCGACACTTTTTACTTTATCGAAAGTTATTTGGCGACCAGGTTTCGGCTCATAAGGTCATCATCAGGCCTTACAAAAACGTGAATTGAAAAACTAGACATTGAGTTTGTCAATTCACGTTTTATAAGGCCTGATGATGACCTTATAAGCCGAAACCTGGTCGCCAAATAACTTTCGAAAATGTAAAAAGTGTTGGTTGTGACTGATCATTCTGAGGAATTGAAATATCTGCCTACAATACACACGCCAGCTGGGATGTTTAGCATCAAAATTATATATGATGTTTTGTTTATATTCGAAGAAGTCGAGCAAAGATATCACAGATATGTAATTAAACACTATGACCTACAGTTTTAATAAATGTACCTAAAGTAGCTAGCAAACATTGTTATTTGTTTCATTTTTCCCCGTTCGGTCAACTATCAACGCTGTGTATTTCTGTTCCACAGGATAGGTTCAAACCCCTGTTTCGTTGTTCAATCAGAAGTCCTTTGTGAAGTCTGCATCGAGTTCCGGTGTCCAGCCGACAGAAGTCGCCCCACTCCAACCCAAATTCCGCTCCCCGTAATCACGTCCATTCTCCTCCATTTCGCTCATTTTCATCCATTGATCCCAAGTTTAACGTCCTCTAAGCAACCTGCGACGTTTGCAGTCTCTTCGCTTCTTCCTTTCTGTCCCGAATGCTGTGTGCAACACTGCACCCCATTTTCCATCACTGATGTAATACGAAAGCCGATTCCAGCGGCCGCACGGTCTAAGGTGTGGGTCTGCAGCCGTTCGCTTCCTGGGATTGTGGGTCCGATTCCCGCCGGGGGCATGGATATCTGTCTATTGTGAGTGTTGTGTGTTGTCAGGTAGAGGTCTCTGCTACTGGCTGGTCTCTCGTCAAAAGGTGTTCTGCCGAGTGTGGTGTGTGTCTGAGTGGGATCGTGAAGCCTGCATAATGAGGAGACCCTGGCCCACTAGGGGCTGCTGCGCCATTGGAAAAAAGGAAAAACGTGATAATTCCTTGAACTTTCTTATGAATTAATCTGTTTTATTGCCCCGAAATTTTAAAGGTAAGACAGACACTTAGCCAGGTCACTTCAACTCTATAAATCCGTGAAACCGAATCTCTTCATTGAGCTGTCTCCACTCCAACTTTGTTCCGGTGGTTCTTACCTTCCATTCTCCGCTCGCAGATCGGCTGTGGCGATTCAAATGGATTGTATTTTTTCTCCACTGGAACGTAGGAACAGCTCCTTAAATCGCAAAGGTCCCCGACAACCCACATCCTTCCTAACTCTGTTATAATTTATCATGATATCATAGCATGCTATGGTATCAGAGAACTTCAGCGTGGCCTTCAATAAACCAAGGATAAATATTCCACTCTTAACAGTGGAGTAAGGTTAATCCTCTTGGTACTGCAAGCTCAACGGTATTTATTGCAGAGTTGTAGCCCATAAAAGTAGATGAATATTGAACACTGATGGAATGATATTTTGTTATAGAAACAAAGTCTTTGCAGAAGGTCCTGCCAATGCGCCACTTTGCCCACTGCCGTTCTCACTTGGACTACCCTGGGGCTGAAACAGGACTTAGCAGTAAGGTTTGTAGTAAGCACCAGAGCTGTGGCACGGCCAAAACCCAGAATACGTGAAATGTGTTTGTGTGTGTGTGTTTGTGTGTGTGTAGAAGCCTATGACTTGCCATTCTTTTGTTATTCTTTCATTACGAATCAATCAGTATTCTTAACAATTTTGAGTAAGGCTATAAGCTGACAGTGATGAAGGTAGTATTTATGCTGTAACAGTCTGAAAATTTGTAGGTAAAATATGTAGCGTGGATGTTCATTGGAATCGTGATGAAAGTTTCGTCGAGGGCTGTAATGTGTAACACTCCATCTGTGTAGAGTGTTCTCTGTGAAAACTGTAGTTTAATATGGAAAGAGTCTCAAAGTATTTTGCTATGATACATACCGTGCAGAATCTTGTTTTCTTTCATTCGGAGTGCAGCCTAGCGAAGGGGTTCCGGTTTTCACCGGATGCGTTTTTATTTGCTTTTCTGTATAGATACCTACCTACAGCGAGCAACTTAGAAGTGTCAGATAGAAGCTCAAGTTTGTTCGAACTTTATGTCCTACTCACACTTGCAGATTTGCAGCTATCTGTCTGGAGCGGCTGCTCCAGCCTTCCGATGGAGCAACCCTTTCTCGTGTTAATTAAGTCACATATTCTTGTTACAGCCTCGACTGGCAATGTACACATGGACGATTTTCAGTGTAAGTAAGTATATGACGGAGCATTTTATTATCATTTCAGTGACACATGGCAATTGAATACTGGTGCGAACGACAGCTTGAGTATGAGTCACTGGTTTAATTACATGGCTTCATTTAAGATTTCGAAGTGTGAAACATTTGTTAGTTTACATATGGCCTAACAGCACTGGATGTCCATTATAGAACTTATTATTACAGCGAGAGTATCTGATTTATTTGTTTCATATTTCAAGGTCTAGTGAGTATGTGTTTGGCGATTTTTAGCATTTTTATGAAGTATATGTACAATAATATATACACTTCTAAAGCTTCGTCATTTTTTTCATCTTCCTGTCGCTTAATGTCTGTTATATTCTACTTGTGTGTGTGTGTGTGTGTGTGTGTATAAGTGGAATATAAATACAGTACTTGTGTATATATATGTATATAAGTAGAATATAACAGAGGTTAAACGGTAGGAAGATGAAGAAAATTAAGAAGCTTCAGAATTTACAGTCTGTATAGTGCGTAGGGTGGGAACTAGAGAACGAAAATAAAATCATAAATGCCCGTATATTAGATTTTCCAATAATATGAAAATTCAATGAAATATAATCATATTAAAACTTTTTTACCAAAAGTAAATATTGAAGCCTTAATAAACCAGGTTAAATATTTTTAAATCCTAAAATATGCTGTTTTTCTCGGCCTTTGTACAGTTGATAATTTTTCATGAAATGTGCGGTATTATTTTTAATAACTTTGTGTATGGGAAGGCATTGTTATCATTTCATATTATGTGCGATGCTTTTATGCACTACATTATAATATGCTATTGAACGCCGCATTCGTAGTGGCTCTGTTATGGCTTAACCACTACACAGGCAGCTGCAACACAGTGTCACTCCACAAGATCTGCTTAATTCTGAATTTCTGTGCAGCTGTATAAAAACAATCAACGGCAAAGCTTTGAAGAACGAACTGCCACGAAAATTACAACATATATAAAGAACAACTACAAAAAGAGTTACAAGTGAGGCCTTCATTCTTCTCGGATGTTACATGGAGTAAGTCGGTATCCAACTACCAGCTTGCTCCACGTAACATCTCAGAAGAGCGAAGGCCTCAACTACATCACGGCGAAAGCCTGAAATCTCGCTAAGAGCTACAGGAGTTTAGAGACTAGAAAATCAGCAGGGGATATTGTATAAGGACAGTAAAAATTCATATTGAGATCACAAGATTATGACCGTGATCAGTGTGATATATGTTTACCGACGTTTCGGAAGACCACATTTTTTCCATATTCAGGGCAGTACTTTTATTTTAAAGTTCAAGGCATTATGTTTCTCTGAAACTCTGATTACAGTACCATAATAAACCGTGCCATAATACAGAAAAATGTAAGCCGAATAAGAAATAATGTGGTGGTGCTTAAGAATTACCAGACGCTGCCCGTCTCCTGTAGACTATACAGTTCCTACACAAAACATTGCTGCATAGCCTGGGGCGGCGGGGGGGGGGGGGCCCCCGTTGCTACAAGTAAAATTAGGGTGAAGATTTTCTCGTGATGAGTCACAAAGCATCAGTTATAATGACGAGGACACGCGACACCCGACACACCACTTCATCCCCTAAGTAAAATAGAATCCCCAACATGTTATGTTAACCCCTAAACTTGAATTCCTCTGAAACAGAATCATACAAATCTAAATACGTCTACAATAGTCTGTTGTTACTTTTAAAGGGAAACATGAAACTGAAGTGTATGACGGATGGAGACCACTTGGACGTAAGCTATATCCTCTTCAGATGCATATAAATGGGCGCTAAGGATCATCTGTCACGTTATTTAACACGTGTAGGCTGTGTGACGAACTTCAGAATAATTAAAGTACCATTTTAATGTACTTTGATCGTTTATAAAGAATACTCTATGACTAATAACGCGATTGAAGATAAGCATACCATGGATAAAGTTCTATCATCGTCGTCAGGTATCCCAGCCGGTTTTAATTTAACTCCTTGAAGCAAACATGTCATCTGAGTAATCTGTACAAGCTCAGTTTCTGCATACCAGAGAACACAAATGTCTTCACTATAGGGAAATATCTGTTAACAGAGAACACAACCTATCTTCATTGCAAGGGCCATTCTGTTAGCAAGGAACAAAACCTGTCTTCATTACAAGGAAAAATGTGTTAACAGAGAACGCAACCTGTGTTCATTGAAAGGACCAATCTGTTAACAAAGAACACAACCAATCTTCATTACAAGGGCCAATCGGTTAACAAGGAAAAAAGTCCATGTGTATTACAAAGACCAACCTATTAACAGGGAACACAACCCGTCTCCATTACAAAAGCCAGTCTGTTAATAAAGAACACAAAAACCGTTTTCATTACAAGGGCCAGTCTGTTAACAAAGAACACAAACCGTCTCCATTACAAGGGCCAAATTGCTAACGTTGCTTAGGGCAGTCTTCCTAGTTTATTAAAAGAAACACGAGAAATAAATAAACGCACTCTGTGGAAAAAATATGGAATTCTTGAAAGTTAAGGTAGAGGTCCCCATATTAAACGTACATACAGACATAGATATTTGTATTTATGATTTATACAGTTGCAAACAACTGCTGTACCTGGAACGGTTTACTTTTAATACTTTTGTTATTAAAATATTGTGATTTTATATTTGTCAACTTCGTGTATTTCATAATTTTAATATTTTGAACACGTCTGTAACTGCGACGTAATAATTAGATTGGCGTGTTGGGCCGATATTCCTTTGTGCTGAACGGCTCCCTGATGATGGAATCTCGGTGCCGAAACATGTAGGAGTTTTATAGTAGCTCATGAGTGTATTTTATCCAGTGTGTGAATTGGCTGATGTAATGGTTGTAACAACATATACGGTATGAGTGACATAAGATATACTATGTATGACCTCAGCTTTGAATATTACACGCGTAGGCCTACATATTCGTATATATGCGTTATCTGCACCTTAATGTAGCGCTGTTTACTACGTACATTAATTCTCTGTATTGTGCGAGGTTGTGGTGGTTTTATGACGCATAACGCTATTCGTGTTCGCCGTGTATTTGCAAGATGTGGTCGACTTTCTTTCAGGTAAGGCCTTGTACTTGTTTTTCTACTAGGGAGTTTTGTTATTCGATCGGGTTGCATCAGTAAATATTACTAATTCTTTTAACCATTATTAATTCTGCTGAAAATTGTACCAGTGTGATTCTGATAGTGAAATAAAATGACCTGAAACATATCGCAATTTTTATAAAGTAGAGGTAAAATGAACGACCGTAGGTGCATAATTGGACGGTCTTTATTTGCAACACCGTAACAAAGTTTAAACTTAACCTCGAATTCTGAATTTCTGTGAAGTATATCCCTTTGCCGGCTACACATTTCATGTATCTTAATTTTGATCACTTTATTTTGACTCTTTTCCCAAGTGAGCGCTTTCCTTCTTCTTGAAATTAACTCTTCTGGAATAAATTTCGTAACTCGATACACACTGCGTGTTACGTATGTTAGAGGCATCATGGTTTCACACGTCAAAAGTGTTATGTATGTCGTCTGGTAACTTTATATATACGTGTCTGATAAGTTTGTTTTCATTACAGCGAACTTGTTACTGTGTAACACTCGGTTAGATCTCAACATGGTATACAATAAATTGCGCGCGCACACACACACACACACACACACACACACACACACACACACACACACACACACACACACACACACACACACACAAAATGTAAAGCAATCCCCTTACAGGCCTGGACAGGCCTTTAAGGTTCCAGGAGGTTGAGGCTCCAAGATTTTTAGACAGTTGGCACCTGAAGGTGGAAAGGTTGCCAGCCGTAGGCACCGGCCGCCTTTACCCTCCAGGAAATATTCGTGGCACTCATTTCTGTTAGAGGCTGAGTCGACCCCAGGGCCACAGTGCGGCCGGAAGGATTAAGTCGATGAAAAATTCATATATACATACATATGTATCTATATATATGTATATAGTTTTCAGGATTATTATACGAGTCTTTTTGGGTAAAAATTACTGTCTCAACATATGCCAGCTTATCAACCGCCACATCGCTGCCATCATTTAAAATGTAAATGCTCGCAGCTATCCTGTGTATCTTTATGTAGAGAAATATCAGCGGGCATGTCCTGCAATAATATGCAAACTTTACTTTGTAAAACATGAATGCGGCCCGCGAATCTTTCTGCCATTAAAATGTGGCCGTTGAATATGTACAGGTTGAAGACTCCTGATTTAAAGATTCCAAGGAACTGTAAGATGCTACAGGGTATCAGTTGTTATGGACCACCTTCACGCTTACTGTCACCGCTGACAGACACTACTACCTCGTACCTCGTACTCGTTTTGGTCCCCAGGTCTCACTTGCAAGGTATCAGACATCATGCCCGTTGACTTCTTCTTGTGGGGGCACAGGAAGAACATTGCCCATTGCCAAAAATTGCAGACAAGAGAAGAACTCGTGCGGCAAGTCATGGCGTATGCTGACTTAAGGTTAGGGGTTTACTGCTACTTCTGTTGTGTGGTGTTCCAGGACATATCTTCTACAGTAGGTTAAGACTTAATTGATGAATTTATTTTGTGGTGTTATCCGGTACATAATTTCTTTGGTGTTGTCCTGTACATACAGTAAGCTAAGACTTAATGGCTGCCTTTGTTTTACGATGTTATTTGACGCATAAATTCCGTTTTATTTGTGCAGTATGATAAAACGTATGTATTGCAAAAAAGTCGGTTACGGCCATGAACACAAATAAAAATACTCGTAGCGGGTACTATTCGGGCATATATTGATACAGCGTTTTTTACACAAAGTTTTTCATAATAACACCTTGAAATTTGCACAACTTACGCCGAACACGCTCTGTGTTTTCACAGTGGCGTTAAACGTCCTTCCATTATGCAGTGAGCCAGCTCTGACTCCTGCACAAAAGTTGTACGCCCCTCAATTTGGCCCAAGGCATAAATTCGCCTCAAAGGCTGCGCTGACTAGAAAATTTATTGTTTAGCTTCGTGTCGAGAAACCGATGCGGTTCTCTTTTGTGTATTTTGTTTGTTTTGTTTGTTTATTTACTTGTTTATTTATAGTTTTTTGATGACTCTGTCAGTAGCACAGACTTCTCAGCGTATAATACTGGGATGAAGATGTTAGAGGATTTGTCTCCCTTCTTGTACATGGGTTCACAAAAATTATGATTGAAATTAATTAATAGACCTTTTCCCTAAACACACAGGCTATCGAGTCTTTCTCAGGACCTGGAGATTATCAGTGCACGAAACTTTCTTACCAAATCTTCGGGTGGATACGCCCTTTATTTCGGGAGTTTCTCATTCTTCGCATCACACATACTTCAGAAAAAGAACAATTCCCAACATAGTGATGGCATAGCGGTAGCTGCTGTCGAAGCTCCATCTTCGGGGTTCATAAAATATAGCAGTCAGCGCGACTCTCATTACCCCGCGTGCAAGCAACCGTACTGTGCATGGGATTAGTACTGTAATGTCTTTTCTGTCGCGTGGCTAGCCTGCCGGGAATACTGCTCACACATAAATAAAACAGTTATCACCCCACGTGACGTCATTATGCAACGTTAAAGAGCAAAAAGCGTTGCAAATCCCTGCGCGGTATGTATGTGGTCTTGTGGGGGGGGGGGGGGGGAGGCTCTGTTAGATGGTTTTAATCCCGGGTGGAATCTGTGTGGAGGTAGAGTAGTGGGCGACAACACCCGAATGTCCATTACAGTAGAGCAGTGAGCGAGTATAGTACCTAGCTGTCCATTAAATTTCAGTATTGGGCGACTGCGGCATTAACTGTGCATTATAGCGCATAGCGTGCGACTAAAAATTAGCTGTCTGCTACAACACAGTAGTGGGCGACTACAGCAGTAGCTGTCCATTAGAGTACCGTAGTGAGCGACTACAGCAGTAGCTGTCCATTACAGTACAGTATTGAGCGACTACAACGTTAGCTGTCCATTTCAGCACAGTAGTGGGCGACAACAGCATTAGCTGTCCCTTATAGCACAATAGTGGGCGACTACAGCATTAGCTGTCCCTTATAGCACAATAGTGGGCGACAACAGCATTAGCTGTCCCTTATAGCACAATAGTGGGCGACTACAGCATTAGCTGTCCATTACAGCACAGTAGCGGGCGACTACAGCATTAGCTGTCCCTTATAGCACAATAGCGGGCGACTACAGCATTAGCTGTCCTTTATAGCACAATAGGGGTCGACTACAGCATTAGCTGTCCATTATAGCACAGTAGCGGGCGACTACAGGTAGCTTCTGGCCACATAAGCGATTATTATTTGTGTGCATATCGATAGTTAATGTACATTATTAGTGTTCAGCTTACGGTCTCCTGAAATGTCACTTCCTTTACACTGGAAATACGTACCAACCTTTTGGAGAATCTTACTGCCAACACTTTTTGTCCCGAAGCTAAATACAGCAGATTTCTCCGAAACGTCGCTCACTCTATACAAAACAACATGTCGTCATACACCAGAAGACCGCACTCTCAGTGTTCACCACTCTACAATATTACAGTCGGAGAAACTGCTGTAAATTGGTATGGAATATAAGAAGTCGTTTAAAAGTCAGGGTGAAAACTTTTCATTTCACTACATCAAATTCAGTACTTAGTAACTGATTTATATTTCGGACTTTTATTACAAACATTGTGTAGGAGAATATTAATAATAAGCATAGTAAATCCATTCAAACACAACGATGATTTATTCTAATATTATTTGAATATCATGTTTCGGCCTAAAAGGCCATCATCAGGTTGAACAATAAAAAAAGAATATGTGCACAGTTCATATGCAAATATGTGCACATATTCTTTTACTCTTGTTCCACCTAATGATGGCCTTTTAGGCCGAAACATGTTGTTGAATATTACTAGAATAAATGGTCATTGTGTTTGACAAGGGGATGAATCATCTTAAAAAGAGAAGAACAGTAATTAGTTGTTAATTTTAATACTAGACATCCCTGTTGGTTCGCAGATAAAAAAGGATGTTTAGTGTTATCAATCATACAGTTTTAACCAACACTTCACTTATAATAGGTAATTAGGCCCATGACAGAATGCTATGAAAATTGAAACCTCCATACATTTGGTAACAGGAAGATACCCCCTAATTACATATTATAAGTGAGTTTGTAATTAAGACTATATGATTGATAAGAGTAAATATAATTCAGAAACTAGTTGCCCTGTAGATGTCTAAAATCGTGATCTAAAAATGCCAGACTCCGAAGCTGTTTTACTGGAACACATAAGCAAGTCCCATTTGGTGACAATCGTTCAGTTAGGCATGTGAAATTTAAAATCGCTTTCTAATAAACCACAAGAAAAGCACGAAGTAGAGCTCCTAGCCATGTGGACAAGAGCCTCTCCCTAACTCTTTTTGTTTCGCCTGTTTAAACAAAGGGATGACATAGTGGTGCATCTCATTGGTGTGTATAAAATTCCCTATGTATTTTGAATGCAGGGTGAATACTACTACAAGAGAAATGTCAACCCCCACAGCACACAAACCCCTTTCTGAAAAAATTTTTCCTATCTCGGAGCGGTTTGATTTTTATCGTGTGACGGAGATATTGACTGGTCTCTGGCAGTGGAAGACTTATAACGCCTATTTAGAATTAGTTGAGACTGCGCTGGGGATAGAAAGACATGAACCCAAAATGTGGGAGGGAGGATACAAGCTGACATGGAGGGGAGCATGTTAGATACATAGACACATCATTCACAGTGGTTGTCATGTGCAGTGATTGACCGCTTCGCTGCTTGTTACGTCATCCATTCAATGAGCGATCGCCAATTGTATGTTGCCTTGTCTATGTACACATAGGCCCAGAGATAGGCGATTGTTGGCGAGACCCCTCGGTTATACTGTTAAAGATACCAGCAGAACCAATGGACTGGCACTCATGAACATGCAGATGCTGTTAGCAAGACGCGAGAGCATTGGCGTTAACCTCGCAGACTGCTTTATGCTGCAGTAATACTCATAGGCATCGAAAGACTAGATGCTATGTTCAGCATCCCGGTTTGTAATATTTGTAAAAGACATGTGCGGGGATGAGTTATTCTGGTATTAAGACTGGTTATTTTTCCCTGTCCTTTGTAGGCACGTATTGAAATGTCTCGTTAAACACGCCACAGTTACTTCTTTATGTCTTTATTCAGAATTTAAGTCATGTTGTTTTTCAGAATTTCAAGACGGCTGTTTTTCGAAAGCTGGTCGTTTTGGGGATTTTTACATCGTGTAGTAAATATTTGATCCGAAGTCCCCTAAACCTTCTTATATGACCAAAGTATTCCTTTTTCCCACTTTGTTCAGCATCTACTGTTCCAGATTCAGTCGCCCTGAAGATGGAGGCACTGTTTTGCTTCGAAATGTTGGAACACTGGTGTGGACGCCCAAAGAAGATCATCATCGATTTATAATGGTTTTGACCTTTGGCGCTATAAGCTTGTGCAGTTGATAAAATTTCATCAGTTAGCCGTGCAATAAGCACTGCAGTCAAACGCCTTTCATAAATAAGGACGATAAATATGAAGGCCTGCATATTTTTGTAAGTCCTTGTGTGGGTTGTGGGTCAGGATGACGTAGTCGATATAACGAATTGCTAGGGGTTGGACGGTCCAGGGATTAAATCTAGGCTGGAGCGAGAATTTAGCCATTCGTCCAGACCGGCCCTGGGGCCCATCCAGCCTCCTGTACAATGGGTACGGGGTCTGTTTCTCGGGAGAAAACGGCCGGGGCGTGGCGCTATGGGCCTTCAAGCCCTGTTCTGGGTGACTTTTACTTTTTGCTTTTACGTTGTGTGTACCAAAGAAGCTACTAGTAGCTCAACTGATCAAGGAGCTACGGCTGTAACTCTGGTATCAAAATATTTCAACATCTAAAGCAGGGGTGTCCAACCAGCGGCCTACCAGTTATTATGGTTTTTTACACCTGCGACCCGCGAATCAGCCCACAATAATTATTGTGGCCCTTTGCCAAAAATGATGGACACTGCTCCTTTAAAGCATAGTGGTTGCTATTTGTGTCGCTTTCTTTCTTAATTTCGACCACACATTGTATTTGTGCTCTTATATGTTTCTCACAGTGAATGGTGTTTGCTTCCGTACGCAGAATTAACGGGTCAGTTTTTGTAATGAAAACACAGCCTCTACACTCCGAGATAGGAAGTTAGCAACAGGTCATAAAAAGGACCAAAAATATTTAAAATATCCTTATTGCTAGCAGCAGCAGCAGTGGTAGTAATGTGGTAGTAATGCTGTTATTGCCTATCCCAGTGACCGCGCAGTATTGCTAGAATTGCGGTTTCGAATCCCGCTGGGGCGTGGATGTCTGTCTCTCTTAAGTGTTGTGTATTGTCAGGTAGAGGTCTGTGTTTCGGGCTGATCACTCGTCTAGAGGAGTTCTACCGAGTGTGGTGTGTCTGAGTGTGATCGTGAAGCCTCGATAATAAGGAAGCCCTGGCCCACTAGGGGCTGTTGCGCCATGGAAAAAGAATACTGTTATTATATCAATTGTTAAAAAGTGAAAGGTGTTCCTACACAGTGCATTCCTTTCAAATGAAGTAGCGTGTAGCTGTAATGTCGTGCATCTTTTAACGTATGTTTACCCGCAGGACAGATCAAACCCTGATGATAACGTCACAAAGCTTGGAAAAATGGAAACAGCAGATAGTGTTTGTTTACTGGGGCCATATGAATTATAGGTTAGGGTTATACTGACGATCATATTACACAGAACATTACAGTGCGATAATCTGATCAAGAGTTTAATTCATCACGTAAAACTCGTTACAGTGAGTGGTGAGTGTAACAGACTGACGCAGACTGCAGGACGTGTACAGACCGATCTATAAAATGACTCTACATGACGGTATATTTTGTGAAAATTTTTTCTTCACACAACAAAACACTCAAATCATACGACTCGGGTATGTCTGATTAATTTCTTTCATATATTCTTAGCATGGGTTATTCAAATATAAAGGAATACACATTCAGGTGACATAACTCTATAGGCCTAACTTCTAATTCTCGTATTCCTGCTATACGTTTCTGCCGTAAGCTACAGTCTTCAGACAGCCTACTAAATTATACGTAATGAGTACACAGTTAAAATATTCTTACAAGTATATGCAGGGTTTAAAATAATACTCCAGACTGAAAAATATTACTTGCATTAAAACGTCTGGAGCATTGCAGTTGTCACATTGGCATTATATTGGTTCATTTTTGTTATTATCCGTATAGTGAATAGCGAATTTTGTTTTTTGGTAAGCTATGTTAATTTCCTCTTTTGTCTACGTCCGTTGATTTTTAGTACCCTGTTATTTATTTTATGAGTTTTCTTCTTTAAGTATTTTGTGTGTGACTGAGAATATTTGGCCTGGAGGGGGGGGGGGATGGCTTGTTTTCCGTGTCTCCTCTCTACCTTTTCCAGATGCATCAAGCTCATATTTTACTGGTGTCGATGTCTTCTTGATGTGTGGCAGTTTACCCATTTAAATAAAACTATAGAGAATCAAACTAAAGTAGCACCACTAAAAGCTTTTCCTCGGATTGACGAGATATAGACCGAAGTTTTTCTGAACGTGGTCTGCCTGTAATCCTTCATTGTTTCGTCCCATGTTTGAAATAAAAACTAAACACAACCGTTCAGGGGCATTATCCGTCCCCGCACTCAGAAAAAACACTGAGGGAAACATCTACTAATTTGGCCCTACAGCGAAGCTATTCTAAATCTGCGATCCCGGAGGTTTAGAAAAGCAGAATTTTAAACATGGGAAGATGGGAAAAGTCCAAAAAGGGAAAGATGTAGAATGTGACATGCCACCGTCAAGATACCGTATACTGTGTAAAGTTATTCTCTCTTTTCTTTTCATATTCACTTCAGTACTGCGTACTGCCCCATATCGTGTACTCGATTAAGATAATTTTAATGTATTTATAGCCTCCGGCCTTGTAATATAAATTTACTGGGCATAAAACTAGTGGCTTTTATGCTGAAATCGTCTGTTTCAATTCTTGGCCCGGATGCCGGATATTCTTGCTGAAGAAAATCGCGAATTTTCTCCGCACAGAAACCGGGGTTGTACCTCACATTAGGCTCTGAGGTCTTTCTTCTCATTTATTGCTGCTAATTGTCCGAACATTCGACATAATATAGGCTATATAGCTACTGATTATCATTATGGGTCAACAGGAAGACGA
The DNA here is from genome assembly GCA_013340265.1 of Coptotermes formosanus. Classification (NCBI taxonomy): domain Eukaryota; kingdom Metazoa; phylum Arthropoda; class Insecta; order Blattodea; family Rhinotermitidae; genus Coptotermes; species Coptotermes formosanus. Next base: position 2,172,805 of record BLKM01002586.1, read on the forward strand.
TAACTTCCGCATAATTACTGCCTTTTGTTTCACCTTTCCCAAGTTCTTTCTTTCCTTCCATATCTCTTCCTGTATTCCTTCACCAATTTCGTTAAAAAAAACCAAACTTCATTTGTGATTTCACGCACCCCAGATAACAATTCTATATAAAGCAGTCCCAGACAAAGAACGAACCTAGCGCACAAGTGATTTCTGAAGAGAAGGGTAAGGGCTAGAAGTGTTATATGGGGTGAAGGGGTGTGCAGCTGCAAGTAAGGGGTAAAAAAGAGTGTAGAGGAGGGAGTTGGCGAGTTACTAGTAGTACGGTCTTTAAGAGCTATGTGTGATTCATCAATTCGTAATAAAAAATTCTGTAGTGCCGACTATGTGCTCGTGCTTGCTTCCCACTCTCATATCTTCCGTTTGACAGCAGTAATGGACTACGGTACGTCTGAAGAAAACGCGAATTCTGTCACGTTTAAATCTCAAAATATTACAGATAATAAACTAATTCCGCAGATCAGATTCCATCTTAAGCTGGTAATACTTAATTAGCCTTACAGATAATTGCTTGCCTTTTAATGAAAACGAAACTAGTTCGTGTCAGTAATTAAATGAATGCAGTCCTGCGTGTTTCTGCTGATACTTTGTAACAATTAGCAATATTCAGCTTCTGGAATTTTGATTGTCTTGTGTTTGAAAAGAAAAAAAATTTCTGGGTCTTGATCTCTTTCGACGCTCAGGTGAAAATTTGCGGAGGCATCTCCCCATACGGGGTCCAATCCCTGACCCTAGGTGCATATATGGAGATAGTTACGTGATACAGCTTGTCCAGAGATGCGTGTAGTGAATGTGTGTCATTACTGAACGTAGCTCAGTAGCTGCTTCCCTACCCTTACCTGAGGATGGAAATATTTCCAGTTTCGCAAAACCGTACCCCATTTAAAGTACTAAGAAACGGATAATTTCCGAAAACAAATGTTCGTTAATGCATTCAGTCCAAACTAATATGTTTTACGCTTTTAAGGTCCAATTCAATACAATTTTGTAATCCAGATGTTGGTGTTGGAAGTGGTGCCTTCCGTCCAAGTTCTGCTACTGTATTTTTGTATACCTTTGCACATTTACCTCTTCTTCTAGTCTTCATTTTCCAATCCCCGATCTTTCGGAGTCAAATTTATATGTACTTTCCACTTACATGCATCTCCTGGTGACCAGTGAAACACATAATTCTGCAATATTTCTTCCCAAATTCCTTAAATATTGCCACACCCTTTCAGTGACCTGTGTTCCCGGTTTCTGGTAAGTGATGCCGTAACATCCAGTGATTTCCATAATGTCTTCTTCTTCTTCTTCTTCTTCTTCGTCTTCTTCTTCTTCTTCTTCTTCTTCTTCTTCTTCTTCTTCTTCTTCTTCTTCTTCTTCTTCTTCTTAGGTACCACAGCCTTGTTAGGCCAAGACCACCCCAAAGATATTTCTTCACACCGATTTATCTCGTACTTTCTTTTTCCAGTTGCTTACATTTGCTCTTTTTAGGCCCTTTTTCTACATCATCTAGCCGCCTTGTTGAAGGTCTTCCGATTCTTCTTGTGCCATATAGTTGGTGAAATGTAACTTTCTTACCGGGATTAGAATCATCTGCTCGAATTAGGTGTCCCAGCCACCTAACTCTGCCTGCTTTTATTACTCCAATTACATGTATATGCTGTTACTTACTCACATTTTTTGATGTCATCTAAAGACCAGTTAACGAACTCCACGTAGCGGAATACTTATTGAGAAGCTAATATTTCCTGAGATGATGAAGTAACTTCCCACCTTTATGGAACCCCAAGGATTACTGCCTTGTTTACAAGGACCCGTTACTTATCCCTGTCCTGAAACACATCAACCCAACCCTCCCATTCTATTTCTTTCAGATCCATTTTAATATCATCTTTCCATCTACGCCTAGTTCGATATTCGCCCTTATGGGATGTTACGCAGCGTAGATTGGTAGATAGACACCGATGTTTCGGGACAACCTATTGGGCCCATCTTCTTAGACTGCTTGGCCGTTGATCGGACCGATAGGTTGTACCCAAACATCAGTAACTAACTACCAATCCACGCTGCGTAACATCCCATAAGAGCGAAGATCTCATTTATACCGCGGCTTAAGCCTTAAATCACGCATGCACTATTTCGTCCAAGAGTTCTCCTCCCTTCGGGCATGTCCATCAAAACCCTACGTGCATTTCTCTTCTCGCCCACATGGTATTTTAAGTATTATATTTCAGGCAGTCCGCTTTACCCTTGCAGATTCCGGTCAATAGTTACATTTTACAACACTATATCAGAATAACTGTAACAGTGCTCTGATAGCAGCAGGTGTAGGTGTGTGAACAGTTTTGTTAGAATCACACGCTTTCTGCTGGCTGGTTGTGCTGAGGGTCTCCAAATATTTACAGAACATCAGACCTTACTGTAACCCTTATTCCACTTACGTTCTAAAGCCGTAGTCAATCTTGCATTCATATAGGTACCTGCAGCTGATTTCTTCTTTCGAACTTGTTTGAAATTCAAACGTCACCGACAAATATGAATGAGAGAGGTCGGAACCAATGTCATCGGGCTTGTATGTTTTTCTCGTTCAATTTTGGATGTTCAGCCTTGAGGTCGTTCCCCGCTGCACACATATCGTTCAATCATCTCTAAACTCCCATTTTCGCCCCTTTCCAAGGTTTGTCTATTCTCTTTTTAGTAATTTTACTAAAGTAATAACCCCATTTTTCATTAAATTTATACAACTTCTGATACTTTCGACTTAGATTGCTCACACAGCCGAAAATGTGAATATTTTGCGTTATTCCAGACTTACGCCACGGTGTATGTGAGATCTTTGCTCTTCTGGGATGTTACACAGCGTAGATTGGTAGTTAGTTCCCAGCGGTTTCAGACAACCTATCGGTCTCCTCTTCGTGGACTGCTTGACCCTTGAATATGGGACCGATAGGTAGTCCCGAAACGTCCGTAATTAACTGCCAACCTACACTGCGTCACATTCCAGAGGGGCAAGGATTCACGAATATTGTTGCTGAACTATTAAATAGTTAATTTTGTGTGAGAGGGATTTCGCAGTATGGAAATCATGTATGTTCGAAAATTGTAAGAACTGAAATTTCACTCTGTGTGTGTGTGTGTGTGTGTGTGTGTGTGTGTGTGTGTGTGTGTGTGTGTGTGTGTGTGTGTGTGTGTGTGTGTGTGCGCGCGCGCGCGTGCTAGCGATAATTTATCAAAGAAATGGTTCAAGGAGTGGAGGATGATGCATAATATGTTAAGGGGAGACAAGCATCATGAGGGCTCAGAAATTCGATTTTAGTTTTTAGCATATTTAACTACCCCGCTCTTGTGTGCGTGAAGTGACGTTAGTTTTATTAAAATCCGACATCCCGTTGGATTTTAATCAGTTGTTATTTAAGGTTGTCCTTTAAACGCCATGCCCACGTTTTGCACTCTAGCTGAAATCCTGTGAGTTTTAGGGTGAGGGGGATATTTCTTTCTTCGATGTGGAGAGAAATGTTGGTCTCTAATATTTCACACCCTGACATATGTATCGATAGTTGTATGTAGTTCTGCTGTTTTTTTTTATCCTGGCGGTGGGTGTGTATGTGTGTGTTCAGTTTCTATTTGAAAATGACTAGAACAAAGAAATCTCCATCGAAACAAAAATTTAGGGGAAATAAATGTGTATGTGTTAACAGCGACACAAGTGTTTCAGAAAAGAGACAGCCTCTATCTGACCAAAGTGGCGAAACCAGTTGTGTAAAACTTAACCTCACTGCATCAAACAAAAAGATACGCGGCACTGCTGTGAATACTGAAATTAAGGTAGGTGAGAACAATTTCTGTAAAAGTGAAAGTAATTTTACTCATGATTAGAATATAGTAGCTAGTATCAACCAGCTTTGTATCCTTATACAGAAGAACAATAATTGTAAACATTGTGGTGGTAATATTTCTTTTTGAAAGTCCATCCAAGTGGAGAGGTATTGCAAGCAATTTAGTTATTAAATGCTGTAAATGTGCTCATACTTCAGGTATAATGACTTCAAACATTACCAGGAGCAGGTTGTATGATAACAACATCCATTTTATGGCCTGAGGTAAACTGACAAAGGCAGAGACACAGTTAAAATGTTATGTGCAGTGCTGAATATTGCCCAGCTACCAGCGAGCTTTAGTATTTATAATAAGCCTACTGGTTCAGCTGTGGCTGATGTGAGTGTATCCTTCATGATGCACACAGCCAGAGAAGCTGTAGCAGAGAATGAGTAAGATGATCCATCACATATAACTGCTTGTTTTGGTGGTACTTGGCAAAAATGGCGACACACTTCCCTGAATGGCATTATATCAGCTACCTCTGTCAACAGAGTGAAAGTTTTAGATATAGAAATAATGAGCAATTCTTGTTTTGTTTGTTACACCAATCCAACCACCCAACGTGAGTGTAAAAAGAACTCTGAAGGAATAGGTGGTGGAATGGAAGGTGCTGGTGTTCTCAACATTTTTAATCATTCTCTTCATACCTGAGGTATTGCACAAAGTATCTTGGTGATGGGGACAGCAAATCGTACCAAAGTGTGGTTGCAGGGAAGCCCTGTGATCCCAGCTTAACTGTAACAAAGTTTGAATGTACAGGACATGTACAGAAAAGAACTGGAGCAAGACTGAGGAGACTTGTGAAAGGAAAGAGAGGAACAAAATTGCATGACAGCAAACCTGTTGGAGGCAAAGGTCGCCCCAATCAGTCTGAAATTATTATGGTTTAGCCATCAGGAGGAATGTGAACAATTTGGGGGTCCTGAAGGGAGCTGTGTGGGCTGTCTTTTTTCACAAGTTGTTAACAAATGAGCAACCCCAGCATGGTGTTTGCCCAAGTGGTGGTGACAGTTGGTATAAATTCAAGAACTGCCAGTTCAGGGGTTGCATATGAACATAAACATACTGTACCAGCCGCTGTTATGGATGCATTTAAACCAGTGTTCAGGGATCTTGCTGGTGTAGCTCCTCTGAAGAAATGTTTTCATGGGAAAATTCACAATCGTAATGAACATGTGACCTCTGTTATTTGGACAAGGATATCCAAAACTGCTTTGTAAGGCTTGACAAAATCAGGTTCGGGGTATATGATGTAGTATGCTGTTTTAATGATGATGTAGCAAAAATGAATGTCCTACGCATGTTAGGCGTGAGATGTGGCTCAAACCAGTGAATGCTCTGAAGCAGATAGATGTGGAAAGGATTCGGAAGGCAGAAATAACAACACTGAGCATCTAAATAGAAGCAAGGAAAAACAAAAGGGCACAGAAAGAAGAAAAGAAGATCAAGATGGTCCAGATGATCCAGTATATGGTGGTGGGAAGCATTAAGTTTGAGTCTGTATCATTATTTACCTTCATTTTGAGTGATGTTAAACTTTAAATCAATTTTACTTAAAACTACATTTTCTTAACTTCCGGTACCATTATCTCATGAAGTATAACAGAGGGAAACCTTAAACTTTCGCCGTCCCCTGACAACGTCATGATAGTCAGTCAGGTAAAGATTTGGGATTGTAATTACTGCAAGAGGCTGTGTAGGTATAAGTGAATAATAAAAAAGTACTTTAAAAGTAAAAAAGAAAGACATAAAAATACAAAAAAATATATTATGGAAAATGTATTTCTTGAAAACAGCTAATTCTTTATCTGGTTATGGTCACATTAATAAACTACAGGTGGTAAAAATTTCGAACGTGTATCTTCAGTAGTTTCTTCAGAATGTGTACCTAAATGAAGCTTAATTTAACATCGCTTGCATAGGCGTATACGCTCCCTGCCGTCCCCACTTAAACCGCACAAGGATAGGTGAGTATTCGAGAATATACATGGAATTAGTTTTACAGAAGAAGCTGCCGGTTCCGGGGGAGGGGTATTTTTGCTTTCATTGTGAATATGGTAATTATATTTGTATAGCTAAACTTTAGCAGTTTTATGGTTTACTTTAAGACCCTGTCAGTATCTAGGCCTAAACGTCTACCGTTAGTAATGAGGGTATTTGCGTGATGAATTTGAAAATATTTCGAAAGAAACAATTATGGCTTTATCGAGATAATATCCCGACTTCTAAGCGAAGTGACTGAAAAAACGAAAACCGACAGTCACGTACCTTATGTTAATGACTTCAGAAACTTATGCTTGAAATGTATAAGTTATTGTATAACATTGACGTGGATAGAGACAGCAAACTGGCCTGTACGGAAGATGCGGCTCAGCTGTTTAATGTTTCCAGCCCGAAACACTCTAAATGTGAGCTAGATACACAAATGAGGTCACATGTGGGAATTTTGCATTTCTTCCATAATTTGCGCTTTCAGCGTTCCTTATTCTCACTGCGTTTGAAAGGGTAAAGTGTGGCGCCTCTTTCGACTGTAAAAACAGATGTGATCCTACTGTTAGTTCTAAAAGGCCACAAGTACGGCCTGTGCTTGTTACGTGTACAAGTACATGTTTCCTTTTCGAAATAGCAGATGCAATTATGTGACGAGCAAACGATTTTTATACAGTATAATAAATAAATAGGTATAATATGAAGTAAAAAATACTTCTGCTTATATATTATATATGCATATATGTTCAAATCTGGCAGCCAGTAGTGTTACTAATTTCATCAGAGTGCTATTTTATGTTCATTAAATGTATATCAGCATATATAGTGCTGTTTTACTCAGGTATAATATATACAAATAAATAAGCACATCTAGTAAGCTAATTTAATTTAAAAACTAAAACGTGAGATTTTCTTTTTTATTTATTTTTCAATCTCGGTCTGTAGCCCCGTATATAAATTTATTCCTTTCTTTAATCACGTGAAATTAGCACGACCTCACACATCCCAATTTACGTAAATTATTATCGTCAAATTCGTAAAATTCATCACAATTATCGTTGGTCCGGTCTTTATACCGGAGACACTGAATTCAGTCTTCACCAAATGACTCTCCGCGAACGATGCACAGTAATTTCTCTTCTCCCTTAGTTGTGGCTCTTCCTTCGAAGCGTAGTCTCGTACATTCTTTTTCTTTATTACGCAGCTGGTCGGTTGTGCCTTTGCTTCGTTTACTGGGTCTTGAATTCGCTGGTTTGTTTCTTCTCCAAAATCATTCTGTAAATGACGTAAGCAGTTATTTCACTTTAGCGCTGTGTGTTTCTTTTTTGGGGTTGGATTATGCCGCCTGCCATTGGAGAGTGATAGAATTTTCTCCAGCACGGCTTGTTGAGAGGCTGTGGATTTTGGTCACTTCATCTTCAACAGTTTTGGCTTCTGCGGATTGGGGAATGTCTTTGTCTTGAGAAGGCAGAAAATCCAAATTGTTAAAAATATTCATACTCGAAGGATATATCTTGGTGTAATTAAACTATTTCTCGCCAACTTTATTCTCCAAGACCGGCTATGCCATTCGCATTTACTCTCGATCTGAGATTTCTTCTCGTCCCTGAGGAGCGAGCTTCGGACTATACCTCTTTCAACGGCTTCCTGTAAGTTCCGTTCAAATGTTGTAATATTCGAACTTTGTATAGTAGAATGCACATCATAAGCACATTCTTATTTCGCTCAAAACGAATGACTTGAAGGTCTTCGTGACAGCCGTGGCCGTCTAGAATCAGAAAACATAATCTTTTGACGATGAATAAATATGCGCCACAAATTGTCATCCGGACAAGAAAAATGCCACTGTCTATCCACACATTTTTGAACAAGAGTTATAGGCTTAGCAGGTGTATATCATGAGGTCCTGTTTCATTTTTGCTATCGGGAATACTGAAGAGGGAATTGGGGGGGAGAAATAGGTTGTCCAGTGGCATTCAAACAGATCACTCATCAAACCCCGAACCCTCTCTCCTGACGTCAGTTTCCTCGCTTGTTTTTGCCTCGTAAAATCACTTTGCTCTTAGCTTGGACATATGACACTACCATTTTATCGGCATGAATATACGAGACGGAACAATCGCATGTTTTTCCATCACTTTCTCGAGTTTTGAAAGGAATTCAGAGAACTGAGGTTTGCTGAATCCTGTTGCTCTCACTAAATTTGTGGATTCAGCGTTTGAAAGGAATAACTGAGTATGCGTGCTTATGAAATCACAATAACAGTGTTCTCCAGCGGGTTTTTTTTCGCTATTAATTCTGTGAGGTATGTGCATGCCTTAGGCCAAATCATATCCTAATTTAAAATTTTCCTTCCTTGAAAAAGGCATTAAACATTTTAAAGTTTTTAGTCAACATGACTGCCGGAAGGTGCCTCCATATCTTTATGTAAAGTGTTTTCATATCTGCTTATCTTTGGCTTATTTTGCTTCAGTCCCGTTTATTATTCTCCTCCACTTGTAATGAAGTGCCTTTTTCGGCACATTAAAAGGTTTGGTGGTTTGTCGCAAGGACATTTCTTGTGATGTTTCTGTAAAGTTGATTTTATATCACTTAAATTTAGGGAGATGTAAGGAACATTCTGTCCCGAGCACAACATTTTATTACTTTGTACTATATACTGTTAAAAATGACATATTTCTGAAGTGTTACTCCGCAGTCTTCAGGTGCTTTATTCCTTAAATGTACTATAAAGGAAACCAACGTTTGAATTCCAAGTAGAATATGTTAAAATTATGAGACATAACATGTATACACGTGTGTCATTTTCATAAAATTACTTACTAAGCGATAAAGTCTCCTTCCTGTTACACTAAATAGTTTAAGGTTTGTTTTCATTTTTTTCCGCTACATTTAAGGAAGCATTCTGTTCCATACACTTTGTAAAACACATTGGGCCCGTGCGGGTGTTTACAGGACTTTATTTACGTACTTTATATGTGTATGTATGTGTGTGTGTATATATTGGCATGGCCAATTTGCTTGAATTCTCTTTGCGGGCGGTGAGGAGGCATGCTGTTAAGAGAGGAAGCACTGCATATGCAGCACCAACCACTTTCGATCAGTTTCCGAAACACTCTCGTACAAATAGTGGTGCATTTCTGTTTCTTCTAAAGAAGGGAGCTAAGTGGACTGTTAAAGATTTTCACAAAATAATTTAAACAAAGAAAGGGAGATTAGTGGAAGTGTGAGAGTCTGCCCTGGCATCGCCTTGCGATAAACCATGTACTTCCAACAGAGTAAATGCTGTTGGAACAAGTGTAACGCTGCCTGGCAGTCCCGAGGTGAGAATAGTAGCGGCCCAGCCATGCCGACCGCAGCAATATACAGCGCTAAGGAACTCAGCTGACAACTAATCTGTCCCTACACTGTACAAACTGCATGTGTTCCTAAATATTTTTCTGTAAAATTACCATTGAGTGCGCCATTTTAAGTATTCAAATATTTTTATGTATAGTGTAGTCGATATGGCGACTCGCTACGGGGTGGACGGTCCGGGGATCGAATTCCGGTTGGGGCGAGATTTTCCGTACCGGCCGTGGGGCCCACCCAGGCTCCTCTACAATTGGTACCGGATTTCTGTCCCGGGAGTAAAGCGGCCGGCGCGTGGCATTGACCACCCACCCTCATCTAGCGCCGAGGTTGAAGAAAGAGTACAGTTATGACAATACTCCCCCTCTGGGTCTGTTCTAACGTGAAATCTACCTGTTACCTTTATGTGTGTGAAAATGATACGAGGAATAACTGGAATCCGGTTTAACACTTCTGGCTTTGTTCTGCTGGGATGTGGTCTCACGTTGCAGGGTGGTTGGTGTCCGAGGTTTTGAAATAGCGTGTTTGTCGCATCTTGAAGGGTCAAATGTCCAATGAAGGAGTGAAGATGAAATCATGTTGTCTCGAAACGTCGAGCATCTGTCACTCAGTGACGCAGCATCATATACTGAAAGAACGAAGACCTGTACTGCACTGCTTCGAAAGCCTAAAAACTCGCATAGTGCAGTTCCCATTTGTTGCTTAACAAGACATTATGATGCTTGTACTTCTGTGATGAATGTAGACAAGTGTTACCAACAATTAACCCTTCGAAACACAGATGTAACTATCCGTATATCCCGTTTCGACAATCAGACCCTCTGTATTTCGCCTAAACAGTGTGTTTATATGTTTTCTACGATTCTCAGGATAAAGAGTAACCATTTCGGTAAACATAACTAGCTTACTTTTGGTGTAATAGAGACTGTCAGTGTTTCATGTGATATAGGTATTCAATTTTGTGTACTATTTAGATAAACCGGCACGCTTCAGAGGGTTGGAGCCTCCTTTGCCGTCGGTATTTTGCATATTGTGATCTGGATGTGACAACTGACATGACAATAATACATCAGCAGTTTTGAAACCGCAATGTTTTGCCGGAAAGTACGTGAAATCCGATTAATGGAATTGCCGCAGTTGGGTAACTAAGTATTTTGTGCCCAGTCGCGTCAGTGGGCATAATAGTACAGTGCATTGCAGTCAGCACAAAGCATTTGTAGATGTATCAAGAGGCCAACAGTTAAACGCGTTTTATTTTAAACGCCAGCTGAGTATGTGAGTAGTCTTGTCAAATTACTTTGTTTGAATGTAAACGAAAGGCAACTGTGAGGTCCTCGTTACCTGCGTGGCTAATTCGAAATCTGAAAAAACTTAACAATTACTCGCTAAGTGAATTCGTATGTTGTTGTAAAACGTAGACATAAAGTCAAGAGGATAATGCGTACTGGGACGTTTTCTTCTGTGGAACATGAAGTCTACGTTTCCTAGCCCCCAGTACATATATACGTACTTGAATAATTTGGAAAAATACCATCAGTAAAATACTGTTAAAGAGAATTTACATGCCAGATATTCTTATGAATGTAATCACGTCCTGTGTTTGATGTTACAGTAATATGTCAGTAATATTAGCTTCAGTGCAGCGCACGCAATGGGCCCAGTCCACCTAGAAATTCACCCAGCCCTGGTTTCATGCCTAAATTACGTTCCTGAAAATTGGGCTTAAATTAAATATGGTATTGTCATCAGAAATAAGGATTAAGTGTAACAGAATGCAGCCAGCCAAAGGGCGTTAAACCGAGAATGAGATGGCGAGCGGCGTTAAAGCAAAAAGGCGTAAAACAAACCGGAGTAAAACGATGGCTGGTTGTACAATGAAAAACACACACCCAATACTGCTAGCGTGCTGAACGTTGCCCATCGCATTATTCAAAAAGTACACTTCTTCAACTGAAAAGTGTAAGGAACCAGCTACCGATGCTTTGTGCTGTTTGTTCTTGAATGAGATACGAAGGAAAAATTTACAGAACCAAGCAATTCCACATGTACTATATCATTACAACAGCCCGTCAGAACACCACACATAGTATAATGCGATGTAAGCACACAGAAGCTACAGAAAGTAATATAATATTAGGTTCAAAATACGTTACAATCCAAATGAAAGCAAATAAGCTAATTACGATTGTGATAATAACTATCCATAATTGTCAGTACTCGTGGAAGAAGAAGGCTTCATAACACATAACTGACAAAGGATTAACCAGATTTTAAGGTCGACGTACTAACATAGGGATACACAGAATATAAGAGAAGGAATAAGATTAATTCACAACACTTAGACAAACAAAATGCACAATATGGTTCCCAGATGTTTTATATTAAATGTCGCTTTCAAAGTGATATTGTAATATAAAATGCCTGGGAAGAGTAGTGGACATTTTGTGGTTGAGCGTTGTGAATCGGTTGTCGACAGTGCACGGAATGAACAATATGAAGAATAACAACACTGATTATCAATTTCAAGTATATGCTGGTATAACAGTAAAATAAGAATTATAAATCAGTATATCAGTATTATATAAAGTAGTAAATCAGTGTTATATAAAGGGTTTCTGAAAAGAAAACTTTAGGTAGAATTTTATTTTATTTTGCTGAAAAGGCCAGTAACATTACACAGTATTTTATGGAGAATAAAATCGAGTTTCATTTAATTATTTAACAGAAATATGTAACAGACATTAACTGTTAGTGTATGAATGTTTATGGGAACACAAGAATGCGTGTGGAAGTTTCTGTTATGGCTGTAACAGACCTTACGTAACTTCCACTTGTTACTAATACGTCAGTCTGAGCAAGGAGCCTTTCACAAAGTGTGATGTTGTTGTACTGGTTGTAAACACGGTAAATAAAATTCGTCATATATCATGACTGATAGCATCATTGACTCAGACACATTATGAAGAATTACGCTTGTACCGGACATGGCAGAGATAATACACATATTCACGTAATTTTGAAGGCAAAGGCTAATTAGAAGGCATAGTCATAGATGGCAAGATGTCGGAACTTACCCGCATTTTATGAAACACGAGTATTCATTAGAGTGTCTAAATATCCCGCCACGTGTCCCTATCCTAAGCCAGATGAATCCAATCCCCACCCTCCAATAATAATTCTTTTAAGTTAATTTTTATTTTATTTTCAAATATACGTCTAGGTATTCCAAATGATAGCTTTTCTTCAGGGTTTCCTACCAACTCTCTCTATATTAGCTTCCTCTGTTCAAAATATGAACATATGTATTTCAGATGCAACAAACATTTTATTGTTTTGGTTGGATTCATCGCGCTGTGTTGTAATTAACTGACAATAAATTATAAACCTGCACCAGACACAATATTTTATTGTATTTAATTTAATGTATTTATAATACATTATTAAATTAAAGTAATACAATTTTTGTGTCTGAAGGAACTATAAATGACTGCCAATACATTTTGTTACGCTAAAATCTACGCTGGAATATTACAAATTTTTAATTTTACATTGTTTTCACCGTGCATTTTTATTACATAAATTCACATACCAACAAATGCACTCTTTTACATATGCACTTTTTCACAACACTGCTATACCCGACATGTTTCGGCGCATATCACGACGCCATCATCAGGGGTTGTACCTAGGTCTTCACATAAAATCCATATGTTCCGTTGCAGGTTTGAACAATATATCACGTACACACTATCAGGAGAATGGGTACACCAATGTCTGACTGTGCGGTAAAACAGACATTGATGTACCCATTCTCCTGATAGTGTGTACGTAGTGTGCACAGGGTGCAATTTTACCGCACAGTCAGGCATTGGTGTACCCATTCTCCTGATAGTGTGTATGTAGTGTGCACAGGGTGTAATTTTACCGCACAGTCAGACATTGGTGTACCCATTCTCCTGATAGTGCGTACGTGATATATTGTTCAAACCTACAACGAAACATATGGATTTTATGTGAAGAGCTAGGTATAACCTCTGATGATGGCGTAGTGACAGTCTCCGAAACATGTCGGTTATAGCAGTATTGTGACAAAGTGTATATACAAAAGAGTGCGTTTGTTGGTATCTGAATTTATGCGTTACAGATTGTGTTCTCTGATATAACAAATCGAACCTCAGAAGAACGTTACAAAAAATGGCACAAAAACTGGCCTTAACCTCCCAGTGAGCAGTGGTTCTCATACAGCCCACCTGGATTAAAGTTAAAATATTGACATTTTTTTCAGATTTTCAGTCAGCCCTCAGAATAAAGGCCCATAGTTTTTAGTCGCTTTTTGCATAGTAGCGAAAAGCAGCTTTTCCTGAGCTCCAATTAGCAGAATGGATTTATAATGGACTGGGTACGATTTCGTTTCCCGTTATGTAAAATCAAAACTTTATTCAGAGCAACTTAGAACTTGAAAGGATTAAATCTGGCCCGGAATACGATAAATGGACAGGACATTATCAGGTGTTAACCAATGCACTCATACTCTTAGTAGAGTTTACGAGGTTCTGCCGTCGGATTTTCGCAGCTTTGACTTATAAAACCAGCGGCTCTCAGTGTGCGTATATTTCGTCTTTCGAAGAATGTTAAAGGATAAACTCCAATCCTTCTAAAATTAACGTTACTTATACAATAATCTTTCGAAGCTCATTTTAATCTAAATTAAATTAAATGTTAAGTTCATACCTCTGAGATAACACACGCCTTCTACTTTATAAGGACAAAATATTAGCATTGTTTCGGGAAAATTATGGCTGTTTTTTTCCTGAGACACGTGCGGAGCTCTTAACTAGAACATGCATTATGTGAGTGTGTGAGTGTGTGAGTGTGTGTGTGTGTGTGTGTGTGAGTGTGTGTGTGTGTGTGTGTGTGTGTGTGTTTTTGTGAAAATGCAGGGCTTTTTCATGTTACACCCGTTGGTATAGCGAAACAAAAATTTTATTGGCACAGAGATCGTATCACCCCATGCTCTTCGTAGTGTCTTCTACTTTTACGTAGCACAGTTTTTGTATGCATGGCTATGGCTTGACAACCTGCGGTGTGCTTGATTGACGGAGGCATCTTTACTGCTAGAAATAAACACGCGTATTTCAATGACTATCAAACAACAACTCCACGGATGTAAACACTCTAATTATCGAATGCTACCTAGCATTATGGGTCGCCACTCCATCATCTCCACTTCAACGTTCGTATTTGTGCGTGTATCGAAATGCTCCCAGAGGCTTCTGCATTATTTGAACCGGATGCAATTTAGTGCAATACCACTTCAAGTTTCTGTAGAAGTTTAACTGATGGAGAGCCTTCAAAAACCTTGCCGATTGTACGACCAAAGCATTCTATTTAATGTCTAGAAAGGTTCTTTTAGAAACGTTTTAAAAGATTTTGATAAAGAGCCTATTATTCTATACTGCAGTAATTGAATAAGTATTACTCAAGAGAGTAAAATATTTTCTGAACTGCCGCCAGTTTCTTGGCTTTCAAAATACATATCGTTTCTGGACCATCTCTGTCTTCCAAAGTGGTATATATATAATCCTGTCTGGACGATAATGCAGACGTATGAATAGTTTACGCTATCGAGCGTCGTGTGCATGACATAACGCTTGTGCAGACGTTGATACAAAGGGGTGAGAGACGCTATGAAATCGGATAAAGATCATAAGATTGTCAGAAGTAGGGTTCTCACTATCATGAAGAAAACATCTGACATGCGATAGAAACGACTGAAGTAATGCAGTAGGATGAATACCTCTGTAAAGGCTTCTTAGAGGTTGTTTAATATTCAGATGCCCTACCCGTTATTGTGCTTCATACACTGAACATGACATATCTTTAGCTGATATGAGGTAAGTATCAAGACTTTGCCTAACGGAATGTTTGACGGACTGTCTTGCAAGACACTGAACATGACATATCTTTAGCTGATATGAGGTAAGAATCAAGACTTTGCCTAACGGAATGTTTGACGGACTGTCTTGCAAGACATTGAATGCCTTATTTTAAATTAGAAAATCAGTAGTCATGATAAAGAGCGTGCTTCAGGAACTGCATACTATATAGCATCTGCAGCCTGTACACTATTTGAATTAAATATGTTATCAATAAATAAAAGAATTATAATTTTCTCGAAACTAAATTAGACCCTAGAGCAATATAAACACTTTTACATTCAACATAAAATTTTGGGGAGTGTTGAGATTTTCACAGTAATTAAATTTAAGATATTTTCTTTCTTTGTGGAAAGAGTGGGTGGTAGTGTTATGACAACGCACAGATGGTTTCATACCAATCAGAAAACAAGTTTTTCTATCATAATTCAACCCTGAATATGAAGAGGACAGTTTGGACCCAAAACTCCCTAACCAAAATAAGGGAGATTGTCTATGTCAACCACTAGTTTACCTTGAAGATGGAGACAGGAGGTTCTGCTTAGCGACGCCATAATCAAGAAATCCATAATGTAAATGAAAATTATCTGTTGAAACTTGTCATTAAATGTACAGGACGATTCACGTGGAGTCTCAGATTTCGTGGCTGTGTTAGGTGAGTGGTTTTGAGTGACGGGCATGCCTTTTGTCATGGGTAAAATTCTGTAAATGAAAAGAGTCAACGGAGTTTAAGCGCAAAATGAAGAAACGGGAGCATAAGGATTTGGATCGAAAGAATTTACGGTGGTTTTGTTGTTAAAGTACGCGTTGTTTAATAATAATTTTCTCTATAAAAGCTCTTCAGTGTGCCGACCTGGTGCTTTAATGAACGAACACAATATTGAAGCTGTTATCAATAAGGAGAGACACATTACCGACTTAAAACAGCCCAATATCTTCTTTCTTTCACTAACTCCACGCAGCAGAGTGCTTCCTAAGAAGCAAACAGGTCCTCAGCTAGTCAAGAAATTCCACTCATTTTGTGGAACCAGAAGGTTCATTACCGCATTCACAAGCGCCCGTCATCTGTGCCTATCCTCAGGCAGATCAGTCCACTCCATGCCTCTATATACCACTTCTTGAAAATCCAGTTTGATATTATACTCCCATCTACGCCTAGGTCTTGCAGGTGGTCTCTTTCCATCAGATCTCCCCACCAAAACCCTTTATGCAACTCTCTTGTCCCCATACGTTCGACACGTCCCGCCCACCTCATTCGTTGTTTATTTGATCACACAAATTATATTTGGCGAACAGTACAGATCATAAAGCTCCTTGTTATGTCATCTTCTCCATTCCCCTGTTACCTCTTTCCTCTTAAGCCCAAATATCTTCCTCAACGCCCTATTCTGTAACACCTGTCAACATACTCGTATGTTCCTCCGTCAGTTTGCAAGACCAAGCTTCACACTCACACAAAGAACAGGTAAAAGTGTAGTTCTGTGTATCTTAATCTTTACGTATTTAGATGGGCAACTGGAAGACAAAAAATATTCCGCACCGAATGATGTCCCTCTACACTAGATAGAAGAATCAAGATTTTCATGGCATACATGCCTGTTTATTACACGGAAAGTTATTATTGAATGAGGATCATCATCTTATAAAGTGGTTGTTATTTTGTTATAGAACTGAGCTACGCACTTGAGTATATTTATTGGTTGTGAAGAGTGTTACCTCTAGGGACTGTACGCGATGTGTGGATTTGTCGTGTCACACATTTGTCCTGAAGGATATGGCTGCTCTGAAACTGTAGCAGGCCTACACTTGCAGCAACACTGTACCACAAACCGAAAGACCCCGCTGCGAGGACCTCATCTCTCTTATAGTTTTCTGTACTACAGTAGTCCTATGTGGGGAAATTCTCCAAAAGAGATAAAAATTTGTAGGTGAGTGTACCTGGGATATCAGTCTTATGTAAAACCCCTGTGAACTACTTTTAAAATTCAGTTGGCGTTCTCCAACCGATCCGTCTTCAGTGCTGATCTCAGTTGACTTGAATGGAAAGAGTTATTTAGCTCCGGCCGGTCAATGCCTGGGGGCTTAGGTCACACTCCGTGCCCTTCTGTGGATATGGCCGACCTAACAGCCAACATACGCTGAGCCCCCTCCCCCCCCTCCAGCCCCGACTCGACTCCTGAAAGAATAGCCATAGGATTTGATCTATCGACTTTATCATTCAAAAGTGTGTGGATTGGGGTGGCTATGGAAAGAGACGAAGTTAGAAGCGTCCCACAACGTCATGAATTGTGCCATAAGAGGAAGTCCATGGCCAGGACGCCTTCGAAATCGACTGCAAATAACTAAGCCTGGTGTTTGGTTTTAGTGCAGTACATGCAAAGTCAATTTATAACAGTAGAAAGAGCAAATGTTTGTAATAGGCCTACAGGCCCTTTGGGTTCCAGGAGGTTGAGGCTCCCAGACTCGGCACATGAAGTTGGGAAGATTGTCAGCCCTACGCACCGGCCGCCTTTATCCCCAGGAGATAGCCCTCGTACTCATTTCTGTTAGAGATTGAGTCGACCCAAAAACCGTAGTGAGCCCGGAAGGATTATGTAAATAAAAAATTCCAATGACACCATCGGGAAACGAACCAGCGACCTTCCGGCTTGTGGCGCAGTGTCTCAACCAATGCGCCACCGAGTACCCCCGTTCTTCATTGTATCATATCAATTTTCACAGCTGTAATCTCATTACACGCGATGAATAAAATAAAGAGTCTTTTATGTAGCCCGGAAATTTATATCATTATTGATGTGCTTCTTGACTGCCTTCCCTCGTCACAAACACCGGGACATTACTGCAAAGCACTCTGTAACGGTTTCACTTCGCATCCTTTTTAATTCGTTGTTCATTATTCATCACCTCCTTCAACGCAGTACGCCTGTGCTTTCAGCTATCGACAACGATGTTAAATAAAGCATAAAGAGATTCGAATGTCAGGCTGTCACGAATACCGGAGTGAATGTTTTTAGTTCTATAAAAGTCGGGGAATTTTGTCTGTAGCTTAGCGAATGCGAACGTGTGAAAAATGATCAACGTCGTCAGTTTTGAAGTTCTGAAAAGGACTTTACTGTTTGTGATAAGTTATTGATAGCGCTTTATTTCTGTGCGTATGACACTTCTGTAAATGCATTGTTTTTAGGCGCGATCGCATAACTGCAAAAAGCGACTATTAACTTGGTCATGTCTGTCAGTCTGTCCGTCGTCTGTCTGTCCGTCCGTCCGTCCGTCCGTCCGTCCGTCCGCATGGAACAATTTGGCTCCCACTGGACAAATTTTCATGAAATTTCATACTCGATGATTTTTCGGAAATTTGTTGAGAAAATCCAAGTTTGCTTAAAATCTGATAAAAATAACGTGTACTTTACATGAAGACCTGCGTACATTTAGGATAACCTCTTGCTGAATTATTCCTAGAAAGATAAATGTTTCAGACAAATGTTTTAGAGAAAATCACAAAAACACATTTTATATTTGGTAATTTTTTTTTCCAAAATCATGCCTTTTATGAGATAATGTGGCAAGATATGGTAGAGACAAACAGACCACAGATGACAAAATAATAAGGCGCACAGAAGATTAGATTCGCATGCTGGATAACTAAGGCTACAAACACACATTCAGAATATTTAATACTTACTGCTTTTTCGCGGCAACAATGGTTACGCGAAAGCGCCTCAACGTTACGTTGGTGTATCTCTAAACCTCCACCAGAAATATTCCTGACAGTTTCGTCTTCTTGTCATCTAATCGCTAAAGGACGAAACAGTCTTGTTCTAAGCACAAGAACGATCGCTATTTGTGCACCACAGATGGCACCACTTGCACTACTGGAGGGAAGGCAGTTAAACACACTAATATACCGTGAATGCCTGGACCAGAAACTTTTGAATTACATCTGTGCATGATGCAGAACATGCGACATTATTTTCAGCGTTCTGTAAATTCACTCAGAATTGACCTGAAGGTGGAGGCAGTACATTCCGCTGAAACGATGAGAATAAAAATTTTGCGTTGAGGTAATAGCGGATAAATTTGTGCCAGACTACATTCTGTCACATCCCAGAAGACGAAAATTTTCGTCAGGCATTGATATTTCCCCTGGCAACTGCGTTGCTTTAGTGTGTGGGTGGCCGTGGAGTATCATTGTAATACGGATAGGTTGGCCATCTTGAATACACTCAAACCCGCTATGAAGTTCTTCATTCGTGCATTTTTAATTTCTTGTCTTTTATTAAACCAACATATAGCGTGTCTCATCTAGGTTCAATCTGTAGAGGGATGGTCTATATAATTGTTTATGTATTAACAGAATATGTATACATTATATTGGCCTCACATCCGTATAAAACATTTGAATATAAAATTTAGTTTAAATTCTGTTACATATTAAAAATATGTACACAAACATTACGCGTGTAATTTAGTATATTTTAGCTGGTTTTTAAAGCTCTTGGTGTGAGCTCTCTGAGGAAGGTGCTGTAGCACCGAAAGATGTCGGAAAGTTGATAAACTATACTATTTTATATATTATGTATGCATTTGGTTGGTTTAATAAAAGAAAATAATCAAACCTGCTTTACACATGGCCTGCTTTACTTCCATCCGAATTACGACGGCCTTGATTTACGTCATTTCCTCCAAACAGTCCGCCCTCAATTTTCAGTAACCCTATCCAGTTTTATTTGAACTTACGACAAATTACTTATCAAACTGTCTTGGTTTCGGATTCATATTTGTTTTTATAATAATTATACATTTTATTACATATACTTGTATAGCATCCACTGCTCCAAATGTCCCATACTTCTTTTCAAGTCGCAGCCCGCTTTATGACTGGAACCTGAAGCGCCGTAACACTGGTGGCTGACGGCTAGCACGAGTGTGTTTATGTGTAATCGTATGTGTTGTTTCGCGCTGTCCGTATAAACAGATATGTAGGCATGTGTGTGAAAGCGATTACTGTGACGAACGTGTCAAGTTGCTAATATTCGTAATTTCGTTGTGTGACAGTTGAACCACACATCAAGGTTTTGCAACACAAACATTAGTGGTTACTGTTTTGCAGAGGCTGCTAAATGATTGTCATGCTGGCAATAGGCGCTATTAGTCACTAGCTGATACATCACTCATATCTCAATGATGATGCGGCGTTTCAAATCTGTGCATTGGGGTGCTGTAATGTGTCAAATGAGCTTACCGATTAATGCCAAATTCGAGTTAGGGCAGCAGTTTGTTTTGAATATTACAATGATTCTTGTTTGTATATAGGATTATGCAGTCCCAGGACTTCATGTGTCTTATATTCAAAAATTAACATCAGGGTTCACCATCTGGATCTGTTTCCGACCTCAGATGAAAGAATGAATACGACCCCCCTCCTCTTTTAAGGAAGAGATACAGTTTACGAAACGCTGTGGTTTTTTTAGAATATCGAACGGTGAATAAACTGCAGAAACCACATAATTCCAGGCGCAATATAAAATCGTCAGGGCCCTCTAGAATTGAATGTCTTTGCTGGTTGTTAACAGCCCAACTTTCGGTACAAACTCTGTTCTGATACGTTTTGTTCTAGCCCACAGTCTCACATCCCAAATACTCGACTACGCTTCAACATATGTAAAGAAATAGGGGTAAAATGAGAGAAGGAACACTAGTATAAGCAAGTTATGAAGGTAAGGTTAACATATTATGCAGTTAACTTGAAAACTGACAGAACCATTCTTAGCAATAAACCAGACATTGAAATCCGTGTTAATAAAGGAGGAAAACGTGTGTTAATAAATATTGCACTTTCAGAAAATAGAAATGTGATCAAAAATAAAACCGAAAATATTTTAAAATACAAGGCCTTACAATAGAAAGACAGTGTATGTGGAGTGAGAAAACAAAAGTGATAACATTAATAATACAGGCACCTGGGACCATCTCACAATTATTAAGAAAATACCTGAGCAGCATACCGGGAAAGCATGATATCAAAAAACTAGAGAAACCCGCCATATTAGGAAATGCACGCATACTTGAGGAAGTATTAATAATAATTAAAAACGAAAAAGAGGAAACGTGCATGCCAATACATGAGGCAGTACCAGCGGGCAGGAATGACACACAAAAGAGGCAGAAAAGCAGGTAAAATACAACAATTTATGTACGGAGATACAGCGAGCGTAGAATATGCAGTAGACGATATAGGTTAATAACTGGGGCACCGAAAAAGTGACAAATGGCTTAAACGAAAATTTAGAAGCCATACTAGGAAAAACATTCAACAGATTCACTACAAAAGGCAGCTGTACTTGGAACATCACACATAATCCGGAAGTACTGCAATCTGAAAGTTGTATCCTGAGCGGTGGAGATCACCTTTTGTTCAAGTACCGGAAACAAAAGACCTGTGACAAGACGACGACGACAACAACAACAACAACAACAACAACAATGACGACAACAATGACGACAACAATGACGACAACAACGACAACAACAGTGACGACAACAATGACAGCAACAATGACGACAACGATGACAAAGTCAACGACGACGACAACAACACTTCTTATGCCAATTTTGAACTTTCATG
The DNA here is from genome assembly GCA_013340265.1 of Coptotermes formosanus. Taxonomy (NCBI): domain Eukaryota; kingdom Metazoa; phylum Arthropoda; class Insecta; order Blattodea; family Rhinotermitidae; genus Coptotermes; species Coptotermes formosanus. Next base: position 2,194,609 of record BLKM01002586.1, read on the forward strand.
AAAAATCCGAAAATGTGTCTTTGGAGTAATTAAGAGACATTGTAAATGCTTAATTGAATGATAAAGATTCAGTTTAGGGAGTTATGCTGCTGATGAGTAGATCGACAGTACATTTTTTTAATCCTGAAAAAGGAATTTAGAGTATACAGCATTCAAAACAATTAGAAAGTTCTAATTCTTCGCAAGACTTTAGAAGAAGTTACTTATATGTACGTAACTTCTTCGATTATTTCGTTTTAGTTAAAAGCGCCCTTACAGCATCCGGAATCTGTCCTTCCTTCACCAGATAAAGCAAAGAACATACGTACGAAGTGCACGTAACGTAACACTGGGGAGGGTTCAGAGTTTTGCTTCAGATGATGATCGTACGTATAAATGCATTTCGTTACACTTTTTGTTTTTGTTCACAAATATACATATGTTATTACATTTACCGAATGTGTTATTTGTATTTGAATAACTTATTGCTTAAATGTCTGGATTAATTTTGTTAGTGTTGAATTTATCTGTCGTATATAAATGTAAATTATCAGCCAACCAAAATATTTTGTAGTTTCTGAATTATAAACAATATTTCCTAATTTTTAGGGGCACATTCAAGATCTGTGTACGTAGAAAATTTCATGTTCCTGTATACAATAAATAACAAATTTGTGATCGCACTTCTTATTTTCTTTAATTACGAATTACGTAAACGGAAAGAGCAAAAAAAAATCGATGACTGCATAGGAATGTAAGATAACACCAGAAAGATAAATTGGATATAGTATTACACAACAACAAATTGGACACTTCACGTGTTACACAGTATTATGTAATTGTAATCAGTGTAGAATTATAATTAATTATTAAAGTTTGTGACTGTGCACTTTTGCCATAATAATCTGTCAAGCAAATAACATCCTAACCTCAAAGTTTCAGCCGGTAGAAAAGAGTTTTAAATATTATGACTCTAATTTGTATTTATGCCTTAATACGAAATCAAATCCCATACTTTTGCCACCATATCATAAACGAAAGTCTGTGACGCTTCTGGCTGTCTTACATTGTCAAAGATATCGTAAATGTCGCGATTTGCGAGAAAAATAACACTTGATATGAAATATGTCATATGCATTTCTCTGTGTCCTTTATCTGAAACTTTATTGAACCCAGCGATAATTCGAGATATTTTCATAAATTTATTTTAATCTGCGCATAAAATGCTTGGTATTTTTGTCAAAGAAAATTGAATTTTTTGACATATTTTAGAAACAGTTCGTTATGTAACATTTTGCAAAACCCCGTGCAGTGAGAGTGGAGTTGTCACATGCGGATGGACCGGAGGATAGACAGAAGGACGGACGGACGGACAGACGGACAGATATGGGGTATGTAATACTTGTTCTTGCAATTGTTTTGTGAACGCGCTTAAAATTATTAAACAGGCCTGCTGGAATGATTAGCTGCCACTAATCTAGCACGGAACTCATCAAGGTTCTTGGTTTGCTGTCTCCTGTCCATTTTCTCCCTCGAAATTTAAAACCCGCACAACCAAATGGAGTTTATATTCGTGCTTGTGCCATCCAGTTGTGCATAATACAGAACATCAAATAAGAGGATCCTTCGGTCATTATTGTTCATTTTATGACTGAAATACGGACTTATTTTATTACATGAAATGAACGACATAATATTGCCAATATTTTCAACATCTGAAAGCCAAAGACACTGGGATGCAAGAGACCGAATAGGTGAATAACACTGCCAACATACACGCCGTTTGAATAAATAAATAAATAAATAAATAAATAAATATTGCTAATATGCACGATAGCCAGAACTGTTAAAGGCAAATGAAAATATCCAGGTAGCCTTTTTGGATGGAATTCAGACCTTCCCAGGTTCATTCAATGACATTCGTGACTTTTTATGTCTTTGTTTGAGTTGAATATAAATACATAATATATTAATGTACTGTAATATTGACAGGAAAATCAACAACATTCGGGGCGAAGAAAGGATACTTTTGTTTGTAAACATCAAACAGACGCATAAACTTGTGTAACGTCAAAAGACTAGAAAGAAAACGTTTGGTTATTTCAAAAGTTTAATTTACTTTAAATTCCTTTTCGGGGAAGAGTGTGCCTTATTATTCTTGTGCAGTTGCTACTCCTTGTTCTCAGCTGTGGGGTAGACAGGTCTTTGAATCTTTTAGCGATCCCAAACGACCTACTATTCACAGTTCAAGAACTAATGAAGCAGTTCATGATGGACAAGCCCTTTAAATAAGATGCAGTGATGGCGGATTTATAGTTCAGTTGCGCCTTAATGTCAGAAGGTTTTGAAAGCACACTATTCGAGTTGAAGCATTTCGTAATTTATAAAAGAGAAGAAGTCTACTGATTTACAGCACCGATTAATTACATTCAGGGACATCGGGTGTTGGTTTTTGAGGCGGCGGTACTGAAGTTTGTTTTGGACCCAAGATAAAACAAGTGGGAGAAAGTTGCCTAAAACTGATTAGTGGAAGACTTTTTAGCCTTTCATCCATATTCAACCGCTGTTAGGCTGGTCATGTCAAGGAAGGAGGAGAGGGCGATAATTCAAACTTCGCAAGGTAACCATGAAGTGAAGAGCTCGGAAGGCGTGAGGAAACTGTAACCTAATTCAAAGAACTGTCGCTAAAACAGTCGTGTTCAGTGACGAACTCTGCTCGAGGTACAGAATGATATACTGTTCTGGTTACGTTATAGTAATTTAAACTGCCTGTACTGGATGCAAATGGGATAAATCTTATGCACTGTGTGTGGAAGCGAAACAAAACTGGCCTTCAAATTTGGGGCTAGGCCTTTTTCTGTGTGTGGAGTCTCTATGCTTACTGTGTGTGTGTGTGTGTGTGTGTGTGTGTGTGATGGCAGTGGGAGGGTAGATATTTTTAGCGGTCATCAAGTTACATTAACATCCAATGTTAATTGCACCCACTTAGAAGATACAGTTAAAAATCTAAAATCTGACAAACTAAAAATTAACATAACCGCTGGATATGTGATTTTTCCCTCTAATGAAGACTCCTATAAGCACCTGTTTCGTCTTGCTTCATGCATGCCCCAAGTTTATTACGTATCCATAACGTCTGATGCTTGTATCTTTATAATCTTTTATCGGACATCAGTACATCACATTACCATATATATCATGTTTTAGATAAGCACAGAATATTAATGCTCTTAAGTTTATTATTCTTTGTAAGAGTACTGACGATATACGTAAACCCATAACTTACTTAAGATGTCTACTGTTCCCAATCAATCAATCAATATCAGATGCCGGAAGTACAGGGCAAAGTGTGATAAATGCTACGGCAAAGTATCAAGAAGACTGAATAGCTGTCATGGAAAACCTTATGACCGGCGCCAAATCTGCCCATTTGTATGTATAAAAGGCTAACTTATGCTTTAAACTCATAGATTTTCTGGATTCATATCATTGCATGCACTTAAATACAACACACTACGTTACGCGGACAGGTTCATCTTCGGGCTTACTTCGTCAAAAACATTTGTCATTTGTTTGTTTGTTTGTTTGTTTGTTTGTTTGTTTGTTTGTTTGTTTGTTTGTTTGTTTGTTTGTGGCTCAACAGCCCTACGTGGGCTTAGGTCTCCTTATTTTTGAGGTTCCATAATCACACTCATTTAGATGCACCACACTCGGTAGGGCTCCTCTGGATGAGTGATCAGTCCGTCGCAGAGAACTCTACGTGACAACACACAACACTCACAAGAGACAAACATCCATGCACCCCGTGGGATTTGAACCCACGATCCCAACAAGCGAACAGCAGAAGGCCCGCGCATTAGATCGCGCGGCCACTGGGATCGGCACGTTTGTCATGAATTTGTGATTGTTTACACTCTAATTAAATTCGGATTAACGTCAAATTAGTAAATACCGCATATTCCCAAAACAGTTTAGAAAATGCGGTTCTGTAAATTTCCCTGGACACCAAATACACGAAATACACTAATGGTGACTGTAACTGTTTTGTTCACACTAAGCAGTAGCACTGTGTAGGCGATCCCGGTGGTCAGAAGGTTTACAGCGATAACTGTTCTTGTTAGCAGTAGGAAACGCGCTAGAAATATTGCGGTGCTGCTGGACGCCATTTTAGGATTTCATTTAATTACAGTGTAAATGATCATCATGTAGTGACAGTTGTTTTGGAAATTGTAAGGCTGTTCCCGGAAAGTAGTGCCTTATATTGCAGAACGTACGATGGGACACGTTCAAAAAGTGTGAGTTCAAATGTCATTCAGCATTGTCAGAACTGTACAGATTATTACTAAAGTATTCAGTTCTGTCTTATATACATGTATGTTGCCATGGTGAGTTGTAGTGGTTACAAATAGGAGCATAACATGGTTGTATTGAGCGGTGTTTGGAGGTGCTCTTAATCGATATCGTTTGCTGTGCCCACATGTGCTGAAAATGTTCATTGTGATACTATAGATCAAAGGAAACTTGGTTCTCTGAGACTCGATGTCAGATATGTGCTTCTTGCACTGCAGATGATATTTGCTTCCGTAATAACTTTCAAATCAGTCAGCAAGGACAGGATTGACCTGAATGCTTGGCTCATTTCATATCTTCTCCAGGCATCGCCAGTCAATCAATACCTTCTTTTAAGTCCGTCAACTGGTGCTAATAAATGCGATCTTCATTTCAAGCAGTAAATGACTTCAGAGTCCCAAGGGACACTGTAGACTACCCCCTTCACGGATCTACACGGTGTGTGCCACAAGGTGAGGGCCCTGGAATAAGCAAGGGCGAGTATAGGGTGCGGGAAGACGAAAGGTTGTCGTGAAAGCTAGGTAGGCAACAGATAAGACGACTGTGTACGTTTGCAAACGGTATTTAATCCAACCATTTCAGATAACGAGACATAAAAGAAGGCTAGTTCTTGTCTTGGACATTAATTAAATACCACATATTTACTACAATAATAATAATAAGAAAAAGAACAATAACAATAAGAATAAAAATGATCACTGACGAGAACAGCACTGCACTTGACAGCGTGTGTAGGGTTCTCACCTCCGGACTAGCACTGTGGGAAGGACATATATGTCCGATCAAAAACGTAAGTCTTTGTGACTGTAAAATGTAGTTGCTAACACGACTGCATTTTAACATAATATATCTTTAACTGGAATATATCGGTTCCTGTGCATAAACATTTAACGATCTGACTTCTCCTCCCCCCCAAACGTTGGGGAAGGTCATAGTTGTTCTCGTGAGTAAACATGCGTACATATAAACAAAAACGTAAAAGGACCGAATGCTCGATTGTATCGCCGTTGCTAGGATACGGTGTAGTGTATGACAGTAAATGCGAAGGACAGGCCATGACATGCCTATGCAGGCACAGAGCGGAGCCAGAAGTAGGCCTGCGCTCCTTCACATTCGCAACGACGGCACTAGATGGGCATCGATGGCCAGCAACACACCCCAGCCGCCGTACCCCTGCGAGAGACCCGGTACAAATTATATAGCAGGCTCGGTGGGCCTTGGGTTCAGTCTGGATGGGCACGCCACGGGGATTCGATCCGTGTATCTCCCACCCCGTAACCAATCGCTATACCTTATACACCATCTAAGCAAAGTGTGACAGCAGAGTACATAAACAGAAAGGATGAGAAAGGAATTAGGGAAAAGAAAGAAATGAATGTATATGCGAATGAGAGAAAGAAAGGAAGAAACAGATGATTTATGCTGTCATTTTTGACGGTGCACGCAATAACAATATTAGCACGAGGGACGGTAAGAAAGTAATGCATCCTATACTATGAAATATTAAATGCAGGAAGAATTTTTCAAGTATAAACAACATTTGTAAATATAAATAACTTTCTTCGACAGAGGTCGACACAGTAAAACCGACTGCTCCGTAGAACGAGGTGTAGTCCTATTTTTTCTCAGAAACTATAACTACAGTTATAATGAAATTTACGTATATCATGGTTACGTACTTTACGAAGTTGAGATTATTTTCCCACAAAGTCTGCTTCATTACCAGCACATTATTGTACCTTTGTGTGAGACGCCGTATGCCGGTCGCGTAAAACTCTTTGCTGAAACTTCGAAGCTGTTCACGCACGCTGTGTTTCAGCTCGTCGTCTTCTGCAAAACGGTGTCCTCGGAGTGCATCCTTCAAGGAGGCCAAAAAGGTGGAAGTCGGAGGGTGTCTAAATAGGGAATGTAGGAAGGATGCGGGAGAACAGTCCACCCCATTGTTGCAATTGACTCACCTTTGCGCAGACTGATGTGCGGTCTGGCGTTGTCATGCAGGTGGGGGACTTGATTCGTCTTCCTGTTTAGCCGAAACCTTCAAATTCCTTGTTTAACTTCTGTAATATCTGCACATATCGCTCTGAATTGATTGTGGCACCTGCCTTCAAGAATCGCACCAACAGGTTTCCTTGACTGTCCCATAAGGCGCCAGGAATTACTTTATTCACAGAAGTCTGCACCTTGAATTAGTTCACCTCAGACTACCTACGGTTCCCATTTAGCACCCTCCGATAGTCATCTTTTGGCCCCCGGAAGGGTGGACGCAGAAGACACCGTTCTGCAGAAGACGACGGGATGAAACACAGCGTTCGTGAAGAGCTCCGACGCTTCAGTAAAGAGTTTACGCTAGCGGCGTACAGCATCTCATGCATAGGTGGAAGAAATGTGTTGAAAATGAAGGAGACTTTGTGGAAGAATAAACTCAACTTTTTGAAGGACGTACCAATGATATATACAAATTTCATTACAATTTTAATCGTAGTTTCTGAGGAAACATGGGAGGCATACTTTCGTCCCGACCTTAATAATAATAGTAATAATAATAATAATAATAATAATAATTCAATTCGAGTTTATTAATGTGCCAGTTCTACAGCCAGAAGGCCAATTGCAGAATCAGCACGACACAATAATAAAAATAATAAAGGAAAGAGGACATAGAGAAATTTGGAGAGCAATATACGGGGAAGAGGGTACGGCATAATGAAGAAGCGAACTGGATCAAAATCCATGTATGGAATGGAGTCCAATATCTGAAACAGAGGTCACAGTGGCGCTAAAAACAACGCTGAATTGGAAAGCTTCTGGAAGAGACCAGATACCAAATTTCTGACGGGAACACACAAATATTTAGCAACACTTTTCAACAAACTGATTGAAGGAGACCAAACACCAGAGTGGCTAACGGCAGGAGTAACTTCACTTATTCCAGAAAACGAAAACACTGAAAAACCAAAGAACTACAGACCCGTAACTTGTCTGCCAACGACATACAAGCTTATTACATTAATGATAAGCAAACGGATGCACAAGTATATTGATGATCAAAATCTGATGCACAAAGAATGGACAAGGTGCTGCAAAGGATCAAAAGGATGCAAAGATCAATTGCTAATTTCAAAAACAATAATGCAGGAATTTAAAAGCAGAAAGAACAATCTGTGTAAGGCATGGATTGATTATCAGAAAGCTTTCGACAGGGTACCACACAGCTGGATAATCAAATCTCTCGAGATAATTGGAATTAGTAATAAAATTATAACATTTACGAAGAAAATTGTGAGTCCCTGGAGAAAAAGGATGCGCGTACACACAGAAAATAAGCTAATAGAAACAGAAGAGATAGAAATACGATGTGGAATATTCCAAGGAGACTCATTATCACCACTGCTGCTTTGCATTTACTTAATCCCCCTCACAGAACAATTGAACAAGCTGAACACGGGATATGAAGAGCACACAACAAAGAAAAAATATCCCACCTACTTTACATGGACAATTTGAAGTTGCTAGGCAAATCAGAAGAAGAGCTCCAAAAACAGATAAAAACAGTTACAAACTTTAGTGATGATATCCGTATGGAATTTGGGCTTGACAAATGTGCAGATATTGTATTTAACCTTTTAAAGCCTAGCGGTAACTTTACATACAACCAGGTTTAATATTAAAAAATTCTACATGGTGCCCACATTGGGTTTATGCGTTTTGTACGGATCTCAGAACAAACAGCAACTTTTGCCTTATAAAACATTAAGAGATTGGTTTTTATAACCGAAGTGGAGAGTGTTTACAGCGCGGTACGCACTGAGTCCTTATATAAAACAGATACGCTTCGTCTTTAAAGGGCTAAGAAAGGAAAACTGGACCACTCGCAAAATTTTGTGGTGGACGTCAACAGAGAGATACAAGAGCTTGAACAGGGAAAGACATACAAGTACCTTGGGACTGAGGAAAGTGACGGCATACAACATCTGCAAATGAAAGAAAAATTGAAGAAGGAATACACCAGGAGACTAAGAATGATACTGAAATCTGAATTAAATGCAAAAAACAGAATTACAGTAATTGGAGCATTGGCCGTCCCAGTATTAAGACACAGTTTTGGTATAATTAATTGGAAATTAGAATAAATTAAAAAAATTGATAGGAAGACCAGAAAGATACTAACAATGTACAAAATGCATCATCCTAAAGCTGATATAAATAGGCTGTATGTAAAGAGGAAAGGAGAAAGACGCCTGTCACAAATAGAAGCAGCATATAAAGGAGAGGTAATTATTATTGCAGAATATCTTAACAAAGTATAAAGAAGACCAGTTTGTAAATATTATTTGAAGCCACGACAGCACTCAACCAAATATGAATTCAACAGGTAGAACAGCAACGAAGATCATAGGCGAAGTAAGTTAACCAAACGAGAACAATGACATGAAACAAGATGGAATACAAAACACAAAGGCAAGATTGGCACAGTCCTTAAAGGAAAAATGGGAAAACAAAAATAATGCATGACCAGTACGTTAGAAGCATTGATAAACGTCTCATAGCGAGGAAGACACGTTTTTCTGGCTGTCGAAGGGAGACCTGAAAGCAGAAACAGAAAGTGAAATAGTGGCAGCACAGGACCAAGCACTACAAACAAAAACCATGCAACAAAAATATTGCAAACAGAAAAAGATAGCAAATGCAGAGTATGTCACCAATTTGAGGAGAAAGCAGACCACATTATGTCAGCGTGCCCAATATTGGCAAAAGAACAATACATCAAGCGACATGATAGAGTGTGTGCTCGACTGCACTTCAACATATGTAAGGAACTGGGGCAAAATTAGACAGTGAAATCTGGTATGAACATGTACGAAGATCAGTAGAAGCAAGTCGAGTGGGCAAGGTAACCATATTATGGAATCAACAAGTGCAAACCGACAGAACCATCCCCAACAATAAACCAGACATCATAACCCAGGACAATGAAAAAGGAACATGTACGCTAATTGATGTAGCAATCCCGGGAGACAGACATGTGATAAAGAAAGAAGCCGAGAAAATTCTAAAATATAAAGACCTTGTAATAGAAATACAGCGCATGTGGAATGTAAAACCAAAGGTGACGCCAGTAATAATAGGAGCAACTGGAACAATTTCAAAATCCTTCAGGAAATACTTGAGCAGCGTACCAGGAAGGCACGATATCAAGGAACTACAGAAAACATCTATACTGGGCACAGCGCACACACTGCGGAAAGTGCTAATGTAGAAGCACAAAAGAGTTTAATATTGAAGACAGCGTTATATGCACCATTAACGGTACGCGCAGAATAGCCTTGACACTATATATGCTAGAAACATGATTTGTTTCAGGTATATAAGTGTGAATACCCTGCATGAAGGAGACAATGTAATACCAATACTACTACTACTACTACTGCTAATAATAATAATAATAATAATAATAATAATAATAATAATAATAAGTTTAAGGAAAAAATTAGAAGCCATACCAGGAAGACATTCAACAGTTTCGCTACAGAAGACAGCTATACTTGGAACATCACACTTAATACGGAAAGTACTGCAGTCTGAAACGCGATACCTGAGCGGTGGGAATCACCGCTAGTTCAAGAGAAGTACCAGGGCGAAATGGCTTGTGGCAAGAGACGACGACGACGACGACGACGACGACGACGACGACGACAACACAATAATAGTAACAATTATTATCATTATGATTATTATTGTTATTATTATTGAACCGAAGCGTAGTTTCAGAGAAACGCAGAAAGGGATTTTTATTCCTTAGGATATAGCAATATTTAATCTGTTCAGAGACTTTAAAATATATCCAGATGTAGATATCAGGCTTGCGAGTCTCTAGTTTGATTCTTGATGCCTATAATATTTACTTGTTTTGAAACTGTCCCTGTAAATGCACATGAATATCTTCAGCGAAACATTTTTGCCGAATGAGAGAAATTTCATTCAGCGTCATTAACGTACATCTACTGACTTTCTTTCCTATTATATGCATTAGTAATTCCTTATGATATTGACTACGGACTTTTATTGTGACTCTCATGTACCAGGCTCAGCAAAGTCATGTGGGTGCTAATCCGTGACGACTGCAAAATGAAGGCCGATGAGTGGATAGATATTTGATTTACTTGTTCGTATGACTTCCTGCTACATACCCTCTTTTGATTTCTCCACAGACGCCCCACAGTTAATTCGAGCAGTAGATGATGTCACTTCACGTTACCTATTGCAAGGGGTACCGTCTTATGTTCACTACGTTGTGTCTTATCTAGGAATGTCTGGCGGGAATAATTCTTAACTGGCTTGTGAACAGAACAAATATTGTTGACCCCTAATATTGTATACCCCTTAGGGTAAGAGCAGTGTCCATAGAAGTTGAGGTATTACAAAATTGTGAGTGTAATATCAAGTTCCATCCATTATATTAATGAGCATCCTAATATAGGAAATAGATTTTGGTGCCAAATACCCTTGATTATGTTACCTCAAAATTCGCAAAATTTATTTATTTTGGATAAAATTACATTGTACCGCATCAACACTGAAGTAATTTGTTCAGTTCATTAGTATCAAATGAATGTAAAATTTAATGAACCTAGGAGGTATGATTAACTTAATTAATTATAATAGGGCAATTGCCGCTGAAAATTCATCAGAAAACTCTGACAAATCCCATCTGTAGCTGCGCTTTCCACAGCTAGTCCTTTTAGTGATCCAGTATAGCCCCAAAGCTTTACTGAATATGGCTGCTGAGAACTTGAAAATTTCTGGAAAGGGAGCTTCACAAAATAAACATAATTACGGTTGTTACCGTAAGTCAGTGTTTCTTCCAACATAGAAAGAACAATATTCTGTTCATTACCATATTTTATCTAATTTTATACTTATTTCCTCCTCTAAACGCACAACAAACCTTTGCGACATCGGAAGCAACATACGGCATCTTAGAGGCAAACATTTTCCGACACTTGTGGGCACAGTAATACCAACTAAAGGACGCATGCCAATGCCGTTTATAGCTTCTGTCTGATGGACCTGCCTTAAATAAACCAACTTCCGTTTTTTTGCCCACGGACAAGGAGGATGGGCCGACAAACTTCCAGACAAATCATTCCCAGAAGATTTCTGTCCACTGCGTCGTAACACTGTGTTAACTACTATAAGTGTACTGACGTTTCAGAGGGACCGGCTACTCCTCCAAAATTTTAGATAAGTATCTTCATAATTCCCTTTGGAGTACCTCATATCAAATAACCTCCTGATTGGATGCATACATAGCTAGTGACTAGTAATAAACACGTTAAAGTTTCGACTGAAATTTTGGCGGTTCACATTTACATGTGAATTTACCACGAATAACCTTTACGTTAATCCATTCTCGTGCATCATAGCCCGTGCCTTTAGTACGAAATCACATTTATATGAAGGCCATCATTTTCAAAAGCCTTGAACGACAACTTTATAGGACAAGTGGTGCTGCTGACTGAAGATAAATTTCGATTGCCAAAGATTGGGGCTGCGGTACCGACTTAAGCGCAGGTATATGTCGACTACTTAAGAACAGCAGATTTTTTTCAGCGTACGTCTCCGTGTGCCCTGGGGTCGACTTAGCCTCTCACAGAAATGAATACTAGGAATATTTCCTGGGGAGTAAAGGCGGCCGGTGTGTAGGGCTGATAATCTTACCACCTTCTTGTGCCTATTGTCTGAAAACCTGGGAGCCTCAACCTCCTGGAACCCTGAGGTCCTGTCCAGGCCTGTAATGGGACTGCTGTACTTTTGTCTTTACTTCTCCGCTGTTGTAATATTTGATTGCCATATGGCACTTTGATTGCCATATGGCGCTTGCAAGAAACAGCTGTAAGTGAAAAATAGTGGATGAATATTTTCGTTGTGGACTTCAGTTATGTGGGTCCATAGAGATATTCAGTCTGTTAATCTGCTGAATTTTGCAGTAAACGTGTACAAGCATAACATAAAATGTCTTTGGCTGTGCCATACCGGAGGCGGTTAAAAGCCGGCTTCACGCCGTCCCGGGAATTTGGACGTGGAATATGTTTCTGATGCAGTGACATTGGTGCAGGTATTTATGCGAGCACTGCGGTTTCTTTACTAGTTACCTTTCTAGCAAGTCTCCACACTCAGAATTCTTCAATAGGTTGGTTTATTTGAAGGCTCAGCACACAACGATTGTCTCAACGCACGCCTGAAAATAAATAAAATAGGCGAGAAATTCTAAATGATTCTGAAGATTCGTCAACTAATTCTCTAAACGTTGTGATTAAATTTTGACCCTGTGAAGTTAATCTACAATTTTACTTAGAAATCGAGGTTTTAGCTCACGTAGAACACCAAATCTCTACTACAAATACCTAGTGCTTATTGCTGTGAGTGGATTAAACATTGTTTAATTTCTGTCTTTGGGTGGCTACGTATGGTAAACACCATGCTTTACAGGTTAAAATACGTTTTTACATGTAACTGGTACCGTCAAACTGTGACCACAGAGTTACTGTGATTATTACTGTCTAAGCAGTATGTAAAAGGTAAAGGTTAAAACAGTCCCATTACAGGCCTGGACAGGCCCTGAGGGTTCCAGGAGGTTGAGGCTCCCAGATTTCTAGACAATCGGCACATGAAAGTGGTCAGGTTGTCAGTCCTACGCACCGGCCGCCTTTACCCCCCAGGAAATATTCCTGGTACTCATTTCTGTTAGAGGCTGAGTCGATCCCAGGATTATGTCAATGAAGAATTCCAATTACACCATCGGAATCGAACCCGCGACCTTCCGATTTGTAGCGCAGTGTCTCAACGAACTACGCCACCGCGTGCTGCCGTATAAGCAGTATGTAGCTGTCGTAATTTGAGCAATTAAACGGTGATGTCATTTGGAGAGTATAAATGGCTGGCAAACTGTAATGGAAAATCCGTGTATCCATGTCACATACGAGTTCGGTTACCTAGTTTAACTGATTACCCACACCACACACTTCTAGTCATGTATTAAATCTTCTGCCTGTGTGATATATAGAGCAACTAGCACAAAGTCCAATTAAATTTCAACAGGAAATGTTTAGAGTTATATAAATCATTCTTGAATCTGGAGCATCAAGTCTATGGAGAAAATTTCTTTTCACGTGGCACATCGTTCGCGCGAAACGTAAGTTTCTTTCACAAATATGTAACCTCAATAAAAATCCGATAAAATAGAATTAAGAAGATATAAATACAAAATACCAGTGCTCAAGTTTCGTCAATTGCTTTCGGCTTTTTATCATCACTTTGTAATGCTTCAGTAAAATTTAATTATCCAACTGATATTGTGAAAAAGGATTCCAAGAAACTCCAATGACATATTTTAATTAGGGTTGAGAAATATACTGTATACTTCGATGCCTTATATCGAAATCATTAGCCCTAATATGGCTGTGACGTCACTCGGAAAGCATACCTTATTTTAAGCATGGTATTCATGGTGTTACTCGAAAATAAGCGTGTTATGTAAGGTAGGTGACACTGTAACTGCCGATGTACTGCATTTCTGCCGTAGGGTTAATAGCACGTACAGAACTGCTGTGTATGTAAGTGTTATTTTACATACAGAAAAGAAAAATATGGCTGTAATAGGTGTGGGTCAGTTTAAAATCGAGGTACTATGTGGAACCTCTCAGTCTTGTAGTGGCAAGACTGACTTATAAACGACATAAGAATTGTATTTTCTTTGCCGAAAGGTGTAAGATATAATGCGAACATTGTCCAGAGGGGTTCTGGGGCCCACCCATCCTCCTGTGTAATGGGTGCCAAGGGGTCTTTCTCCGTTGTTAAGCTGTCAATTCATAAAGGTAGCCACTAAACTCCAGTTTGTGGAAAGACTAAGAATGCATGAACTTCTAGTTCAGCAGTGATTTCAGGCTTCCGCCGCGATGCTGCTGAGATCAGCGCTCTTCTGGGGTATAAGGCAGCGTCAAGTTGTAATCCTTTACCGACGTTTCGGGACAACATATCGGTCCCATCTTCAAGGGTCAAGACGTCCAAGACTCTTCTTGGACTTCTTGACCCTTGAAGATGGGACTGATACGTTGTCCCGAAACGTCGGTAAAGGATTACCACTCGACGCTGCATTATACCCCAGAAGAGCGCAGATGTCTTCTACTTCAGCATTTTTAAATGTCTGTATGACGTATTAGTTAATGAATCAAACATAAGGACAAGTTCGTCGTCAGTTTAAGTAAAATACTGAGTATCATTGGCAGTTTATTGGGTATTAAATGTGACAGTTACATCATACAGAGATTTATGGCCTCTATAACCGTTATTAGGACGGTGAAATAAAGGAGAATGGTACGGAAATGCTTGTGGCACATATTGAGGCTACAGAAATGCATGTAAATTTACTTCTCGCATTACGAAGGGATGTGTGTTAGGTCTAACATTCAAAAGAACTCAAAAAACTTTCATTTAACACGTATTATTCATGGCTTTTTGGGATATGGCGCCACGTAATTTTGGCAGAAAAATACAACATTTTATGAGCAAACTTCTTTTATCATCACGATATATGAACGAAAAGGGCATGGGGAATGCAGTGCGTGATATAAAGAAGGGATGACTGTAAGCAGGGCAAACCAATTGAAACTTTTTCTTTTTAAACTGGCTGCACAAGATTAAAATCACCTTTAATATTTTATTATTTCAATTGTTCATTATAACCCAAATTTTCTGCAGTTTTAATAAATGACAGTAGATCCACATTTGAAACCTAATCCTGTGTTAAGCACCATCTATATGCTGCAGATTCGAAGAGATGATTAAGCAATTGACCGCATTTTACAGAAACTACCAACTGTTAGATCTTATCAAGAACTTAATTTGTCCCCACAGACTGATGTGAATTCACGTAATTGGTAGGCAGACTTCAGAGGCATTCGCTGCTTCTTCAGGGTAAAGGCTTCTTACCGTGAGCATTAAGACAACAGGCACCACCGAAACGTCGATATGTATGTGTAAGGCGTTACGTCCATAAGACTAACGTTCAGAGTGATCACAGTGAGAGTTGCAAAATATACTTTTATTTCCCGAATATAATGACATAAAACATTTGCTCCTTACAAACGGAACAGCGCCCACATGGCACCTGAGGCAGAAGCCGGAAAATAGAGCCACCACCAACGGGCAAACAACACTTCACGTCGGGGAAACAAAAGAGGCTGCATCTGGTTCAGAACTGAACAATACTACACGAAGCCCGTCCATTGTTACCCGGGACATTCGTGTGGTAGAAGAGGAAATGTGTTGACGCTGTGGTGCGCCGGTCAACAGCGATTAGGCATCTAAGTCATTTGTCATTGTCAATTACAACATTTCTCTTGTTATGATATTTTTTTGTTCGTGCCTTATTTCTAAAAGGATAATGCACGCAATACACACATAGCCGGTACAAAGCCTCTCTTCTTTTGCTAGGTCGTAAAAATTTTATGCATAAGTGGCTTTAAAACTTAGCTGCACAATTGGTTGCGAGTTGAATAGCTATAGTGTTTAGCAGTCCAGTTATGAGTGCAGGAAAGTACGTAGCTAATTTAAGGTTTCTTTACTGACGCGATAATTCGCCCGTAGAGTCCCATTTAGCGTGGAATTATAAAATGATTTGTAAAAGTTATTTTGGAAAATGTGTAGAAGTGAGGAGTCGTGGCCAGTTTTAGAGGAGTCATGCATTCTCAAACTCGGCATTGGATGGAGATATATTGTCAATACCGCTGCCAGGTCACTTAGACGCTGGGTACAGGGCCCGCGGTACCCAATTTGTTGGAAGGTGGTTTCGCCCCAGATCCGTCCCCAAGCTCCAAGAAGTCCTCTGTCGGGGTTCAAACTCCGATTTCCTGAACCTAAGGTCTATATACGAACTGGCCTATACGGAATCTTACTCCCAGGGCATACGATCAGCTACGTCATCCTGAACATTCTCCCCTGGGTAGCGCCTACGCGTATTTGAAGAGCTCATAGTGACAGAATGTGTGTATGTGCCGCGCACAGTGCACAGAACTGATAAATAACACCAAGGTTAGTCAGCGTGCCTGTGTTGACAGGAAAATAGAAGTTTTTACCTGAGGATTGTATTCGACGCATTATACGTCGACAGATCGCGCGGTAAATCTGGAAATTAAGTTTAAATTTATAATAATTACTATAATTACCATTTATTTACTGCGTTACATACCGGAAGTTCGCAGGTTCGATTGCTGGTCTCTCACACTGAGGGAGGAACAAAGACTGAGGGTGTTCGAGAATAGGGTGCTGAGGAGGATATTTGGGCCTAAGAGGGACGAGGCGACAGGGGAGTGGAGAAGACTACATAACGAGGAACTTAATGACCTGTACTCATCACCAAATATTATTCGGGTAATCAAATCGAGAAGACTGAGATGGGCGGGGCATGTGGCACGTATGGGGGAGGAGAGAGGTGCATACCGGATTTTGGTGGGGAGACCCGAGGGAAGGCGACCACTTGGGAGACCCAGGCGTAGATGGGAGGATAATATTAAGATGGACATTCGGGAAGTGGGATGGGAGGACATGAACTGGATTGATCTGGCTCAGGATAGGGACAGGTGGCGGGCTCTTGTGAATGCGGTAATGAACCTTCGGGTTCCATAAAATGCGGGGAATTTCTTGACTAGCTGATAAACTGTTAGCTTCTCAAGAAGGCCTCTGCTCCATGGAGTTAGTTAGTTAGTTAGTTAGATTGCTGATGGGGTTGTTAGGATTTTTCATTGACTTAATCCCTTCAGCGGTAGTATGGCCCCGGGGTCGACTCAACCTGTAACAGAAATGAGTGTGAGGGATATCACCTGGGGGTAAAGGCGGCCGCTGCTGTGGCTGACAACTTTACACCCGTTCTTGTGCTGATTTTCTACAAATCCTGGGAACGTCAACTTCCTGGAGCCCTAAGGGCCTGTCCAGGCCTTTGTAGGGATAGATTTATCTTTACCTTTACCATTACCACTCGATTTTACTCGAAGGTATTACAGTATTTCAAGATATTTTGATGTAGAAGATTTCAATAACTGTCTCATATTGTAATAACATTTCACATAATTTTAACATAACACTATAATTTATGATTTAATAACACAATGACATATATTTTACCATCTGAACTGACAGGTCTCATAATAATGCTGTATACGTCAGATAACCTGCAGATGGTTATGGACAGTAGCCGAAACATGTGGGGGTGCTCAAAAATTTAATGTGTTCCATGTCCGTGCATTATATCATACAAAAACACTAATCACCAACAAATGCACAAAGAGAGTTTTATAATCAATCGTAACACGCTCCTACATGTTTCGACCCTGCTGGGTCATCTTCAGGGAGAATTTTTTGTTATCGTTACACTAAGGTTGCACTTTTATAGTTGAGTGAGAATGTGCTGTTGACTGTGTACTACGTTGTTTTTGGAGGCGTGAACTCTCTGCGGTCCCGGCCTCGAGTTCAGGCCTCCAGTACACAGTACACAGTCAACAGCACATTCTCACTCAACTATAAAGTGCAACCTTAGTGTAAGGATAACAAAAAAGTTCTCCCTGAAGATGACCCAGCAGGGTCGAAACATCTAGGAGTGTGTTACGATTGATGATAAAACTCTCTTTGTGCATTTGTTAGTGATTAGCGTTTTTGTATGTAGGGGTGGTTTTATTTTCGGCAATTCGTGCAATTTGTTGATGATGAACTTGTTTATACCTCCGTATTACTTTGTCAAGCCCCTCCTCCCTGAATCGTGTACCAATAAATATGTCACTTTTAAAAACGTCGCCAGTATTCACATCTGAAATCCCCCAGTACCAAACATCATGGTCGAGTGGTTAACACTCCTGCTATATTATAAAATGTCGCGGGTTCACATCTCGGCTCAAACACCGGTTTTCTTTACTTTCGTCCTTTCCTCAATTCCTGCAGACAAACCTGGAAAAGGCCACGGCCCCTTGCTTGAAAATTATTTAAAATTCCGTATTCATTACTCGCCGTTTCAACTGACGCTCTCTAAGTACTCCTATTAAACAAAGCATGATACAAGCAATTAATGTTACAAATGAATACAATTTAAACATCAAAAGTTCTTTACATTTATAGAGATTCTCTTCATACTACTACATCAGAAATCACGGCGGGATTTATTACGAAAAATTTCAAATTTTTGGTGTCATTCAAAATCCCTTCCAAGAACATCTAGCTGCCCAAAAATATACTGTTAAGTATACCTTCCATGCGGCTTCGTTAAAATTCTGTAGCCTCTTACAGAGCGAGTTCTGCGCAGACAGTGGGCAAGTGCGTCCTCTTTCAATTTACAATATCCTTTTTTTTTCCTTAATGTCATTCAGTAGCTGCTTATCTCTTCTTCCTCGTATTCCCGTCACTTCTATCCCTTCTTCTGAATTTCCTTCAATAACGTGTTTAGAAGGCAGTTCCTACCCAAGATGTGACTAATGGAGTTAGCATCCCTTCTTTTTATTGCTTGTAGGGCATTCCTCTCCTCTTTGACCCTTTGTAATACTTCATTTCTCAATCAATCAGTCCCACTGATCTTCTCCATTCTTCCCTCATCTTCACCATCTAACTAAATATTTAAATCCACGAAACAGAGTCCTTCTTCAGAAGATAAAAATTTCTCAGCTAATCAAATTCCCCACGTTGTATTGGAGTACCTTGTAATGCACTTTATGAAGCTTTCAGGTCAAAGGTCAGTAAAAATTTCACTTCGGCGCATAATGCTTGGCGCAAGGACCGACAGAGGTACATACATACATACATACATACGTACATACATACATACATACATACATACATACATACATACATACATACATAAATACATACATACATACATACATACATACATACATCACGCGTATGAACAGTGCGTGGGAAGTCCCAAAATGTTATCAGGAGCTTGCTAGCGTTATGGAGTACGCAGCATATATACTATACCGACTACAACAAAATTTAGACCCGTCAACAAAGCTCTGTCTCCCCCCCCCCTCGCCTTGGGCATGCCATTGTTGGAAATGTCATCAGCAAAACGCTGGTGAAATATTGCATGAAAAAAAATTGAAGCGGGAGAGAAAATGCATGAACGAATTGGTCGGAATGTTTTACTGTGATAAATATCACATTTCAACATTCAGCCTGACCGACTACAGCGCTGACTATTTCCGAGGCTGCTAGATATTTCGGGCAGAGGGAAATTGGATTAAAGAACTGCACAAGTAAACGTGTTTATCGGTCACTTGGAAACAATCTTTTGTTTTCGGTTAGGTGTGGTAGTTTTATATATATTTATTTAAATTACTGTCAAAATTGATGGCTGTTTCAAGGCAATGCTAATAAGTGACTAGGTAGCATCACATAACATAGCCCTTCTGAGCAAACTAATAGTTTCTCATCTGTTCAAGGTGTTCCGCATTTTGTAAAGCCGTGAAGTAGTACAACCATTTTTGTTATAACACGACAAATTGTATAAAATCGGTTGGTAGTAAATATTATAAGGGACGTAAGCTGTCCTTTCTGCTCAAATCTTCGTATCGAAGTCATGAAGACATATTGGTGGGCTTGGGTGGTTGAGGTTTAGCTGCACTTATTCTTAACCTGGACAGAAGGGAGAGGCGCATGGTGAACAACACGCTCCGGCCGCGTCACCCTCCGGGGAAGAACCTCGGTGTGCTGCACTATTTGTTACTTGCATTCATTTCCACAGCGTATCCTTGAAAAATATTAAATTAGATCTGCGCTGTTTTGGGATATTACGCGGCATTGAGTGGTAATTCTGTACTGACGTTTCGGGACAACCTATCGGTCTCATCTTCAAGGTTCAAAGAAGTCCAAGAAGATGATGAGACCAATATGTTGTCCCGAAACGTCGCTACAGAACTACCACTCAGTGCTGTGTAACATCCCAGAAGAGCGCGCTGCTGATCTACATCGCGGAGGAAGCCGGACATCTCGCATTATTACGTGTAAATGAAATACGAATCGTCGTAGCTGACTCCGTGTAACAGTCCTTCACAGTTACGGCTGTATCCGTCTTCCATACAGCCCCATGTTCATTGCCGTCTGCACAACAGCCCACAGATACAAGTGAAATTATATCGTACATTCAGTTAATTTCTTTTTCTTGTTGTTACAGGTGAGTATTCCCGCTACTACGCTCTGCATCTGTAAGGATCCCGTCGCTGTGACATCCCTTTGAACTGTAAGTGCTCTGTGTCGAGCTGTACGCGCTGCACTATAACTGGTATATGTTAGAAACTGTTACGATGTTGGAAGAACGCTTGTGTGACTGCTGCACACACAGATTCCAGAAACACTGCACTGTAAGGCGGTAGTCGGTGCGTGTCTGTAGTCGCTAATTCTCTGTACCATCCCTTTGTAGGTGACATCACATCAGTAGTAACAGTTACGCCATTTGTTGGGATGCGAAACAGCCGCGGTGACAGCAAGTACGCAATCTGTCTAATTCAAAATTAACTCCTACGTATCACTGTAAGACAACTGTGTAGCTTTTAAGGGGTAATACCGGTTATGGATAATACTAATGGTACCGTAGAAGCTGCGTTCAGTTGCCATTACTACTGCGGCTGCTGCTGCTACTGCTGCTGCTGCTGCTGCTACTACTACTACTACTACTACTACTACTACTACTACTACTACTACTACTGATATTGTTACCAACTACATAGACAGATTCGTTTACACTCTGATCGGTTATTAAGTGTTGTCGTACGGTTGTACAGTACTGAACTATCAATAGTGTCGCGTTTGTACGAAGGCACGTAATCGTAAATAATAACGGTAAGGACCGTAAAATGCTGTAAACAGTAACCCAGAAAAGGATGCAATGTCTTGCGCGAGACATAACGAGGGGGGATTGAACACAAGACCACTGGTATACACAGTGCGTATTGTGACATCCCAGAGTGGAAATAAATGAGAAACCAAACATGATCTAGCATAATGCACAGCTTGGGACTAATGTGTAATTTTAATGCGTATTTATAATTGATATGCATTTGGGCTGGGCCATCTTTCTTTACACATGTAATTGCCGGGTCATCACTTTTACACACGTAGAACGAGTGGCAAAAACGTTTGTCTGGGAATGGGAAGACAAAAATATGGATGCTTCTATGATCGTATGGCGCTTGCGGGTTCGCGACTTCAGTGGCTAGTGAGCATCGAGGTGGTGTCGGCTTTGCGTGGCTGCATGTTTAACCAGCACTAGCCCAGAGCTCCACCACGCCGATCGGAGGCCAGATATATGTAAACCCAACCAAACTAACCAAAGAACTATGGGCGGAGACTTGCGCGAAGGGCGAGTCGACGTCACTTGGTCTGTTTAGCCATTCTTGCGTTTTAACGCATCGCTGGGCTCAGTGACACACACTTTACACTATAACTGGGGAGTCTGTTTAAGCTAACGGTTTATAGTCTCGGCTGAAACGTTGACTTAACATACTAAAGACCACAGCTCTAAGATCAAATGGTCTTGCTAATTAGACTGGGGAATAATGGGGGTTGGGCCCAGAGTGGCGTATGTGCATACTGACGTACGTCTATAACTTAAAAAAAAAAGAGGCCCCAGGCCGTATAGCTGGGCCATCCAGCTAAGACCGGACAGCCGCTACTAGGGCCCGGATCCACAGTTACGTGTATACTTTCGGTTTCTTTATATATTCAACCCCAGAGCAAATTTCTGTCTGCGTGAGTGTAACAGGGAAACCATTTTTAGCAATTTTTTCTGAAGTAAGTGCGTGTAGTTAGATGCCTTGCTTCATAGACGGAATTTTTTTTCAATTATGGATTTTTTTACCCCAAGTTATTTCCAGTACAATTTTACATCAGTTAATTAATTTCTAATTTATTAATTAATGTGTAACAGCCGCTGGACTCTTCTAACCCTTAGTATCCTTACCTGCCGATAGGCAGCGCTTCGTTAGGTGTTTTCGAACTTCATTTGTTTTATTAATATGTAGTAACTGATATATTCCGCCGAGAGGAGCTCTTCTTTCGCTTAGTTTGTTATGTCCGTATTTGTTTTCAGAAATTAATTTCAAAAGCAAGTTTCTGAATAATATGTGAAGCTACAGTACATTGAAGGTTGTTGTGGTGTAAGAATTTACACAATTTGTGCGCAATGTGTAACGACTGTTTGGAGTGATTGTCGTGTGCTGAAAGGCAATTTGTGCTGGTGTTGGCAATTAGCTAAAAGCGTGGAGGTTGGTTACACGTTATATTTGCTTGTCGTGTGTGTCGCAGTGTGAGGAAGGTAAGTGTTGCTGTAAGACAGAGATTTGAACTGAAGATGCAAGTCGCAGTTGCTGTTGGAAGTGTTAGATCAATCTAAGTCGTATGTCAAAAACAGCGTTACAGTATCAGCAGTATTTCGTACACAATTGTCACTGTCTATTTATTGCTGTGTAGCAGTTACGTGTGCTGTGATATGAAATTTCCCCTTAAAATAACCAAACTTTTTTCACTCATTCTGGCTTCAAACGCCTGACAAGGGAAACAGAACTTTGGCACTTTATATCTGTGCTGTTTGCACAAGCTTTAGTGCAGTTGCTACCATCCATGCAGTGGTGTAAAGCTTGCTGAATTCGTAATTTAGTCTGCTAGTGGACTACTAACCGTGAGAACTGTGTGTCGGCAGCGTTAAGATACTGAAAGAAACAACTGTTAGTGTGCATACAGACTGAACACTAACTTACTTTTCTGAACAACGCCGGGGATTTGCATTTAACTAATGAAGTGCCCCTGCACCACGAGACGCTAATATATGCTTACAGGATTGGTGCATGACGAGGTTTATTATTGGTTTTTGAAGACCTGGTACAAGACTGGCTGTCGTCCGTTTTAATAATATTATGAAACCTCCTAAGGGTTTCGACTTTATCATAATCATAATCATCATCATCATCGTCGTCGTCGTCGTCATCATCATCATCATCATCATCATCTCTGCTGGCAGCCAGTAGTGACGCCAGCAACTGATCGTCGCCTAACCTGCTGTGTGTTAGAGGTACCGTAATATTTCGATAGGCTGCTATGAGTGAACGCAATAACAACACTGTAGTCATCGGTTATTGTATATAGTGCGACGCAATTATACATAGAATTGTCAGCGTCGTTTTCTAGGCGTGAGGACACGGCTCCTTCTCGATCCTACGCCGTGAGATACTCTTAGCCCCAGACGGTACGATACTTCTCTTCGGCGATGCTATTTGAAATGAAGTGACGCCGGTCCGAAATACTGGTGCCATCAGTTTGGGACCCCATTACGATCCCTATGGGTTCCCGCCGCTGGTCGACGCAAATTTTACACTTGTTACCGGAGGGACAGGCGTCACATTTAATTAATTGTGGTGGATGGAGTGGCTGGCGATGTGAGCGCACATGTTGCCTCAAATATTGGAGAGATGGGTCGCTCCAACAAGGTATCAACAGGGATGTACTGGGCGAACGAGGAACTGTTAATGACAGTGAAACCGCAGGGAATTATTATTTTAGTCAATTAACATTAACCCTTTAAAGACGAAGTGTATCTGTTTTATATAAGGACTCAGTGCGTACCGCGCTGTAAACACTCTCCACCTCGGTTATAAAAACCAGTTTGTTAATGTTTTATAAGGCAGAAGTTGCTGTTTGTTCTGAAATCCGTACAAAACACATAAACGCAGTGTGGGCACCACGTAGAATTTTTTAATGTTAAACCTCGCGGTATGTAAAGTTACCGCTAGGCTTTAAAAGGTTAATCAGGTACCCGTGCCAGCCTTATCGTTTCGTAGTGCTTACCTCTTCTACCTGCTTGTTCACAGTAGGGGTCGAGGTTGTTCATTCTCACTTGATCACACTCAGACACACACTACAGTCGGTAGGACTCCTCTGGACGAGGGATCGGCCCGTCGCAGAGACCTCTGCCTGACAAAACAAACACTCACAAGAAACAAACGTCCATGTCCCCGGTGGGATTTATTTTTAATTAAATCAGTTTATTTCCCTTAATAAACTAAATACACCGAACACACGATCCCAGCAAGCGCTCGGTCGCAGACCTACGCCTTAGACTGCGCGGCCACTGGGATCACATACACAGTGATAATTCTGTGGAACTTCGTCGCAGGAGTTGCACTTTCTTGTAGCAGGCAGCCTTCTGTCTGCATTGTTAATTTCAAATACAGCACTCACAGGACTTTCGATCTTCGTGTCTGTATGCTGATGCCTTGCTGCTAATTGTAACTTTGTATACAGTTGCATATCCTGATGATTCAGTTCAGGCCGCACAATGATAAGTCTATGTTTATGTAAGGTGTTTTGTGTATTGCACCATTCTGTGTACGTTTACTGTAGTTGCCATGCGTGCTGTATACCGAGTGCGTGAAAACCTGGGCAGTAGTCTGCATATGTCGTACTGTGAGAAGGTGCGCAACATATGAAACTTACAAAACGTAAAGGGGCCCGATTCACGGGGGGGGGGGGGGGCGTCGTGGTGGGGACTGCCGTCGGCTTAAGCTGTTTGTTCGTTGTTTGTTCGTTTGTCTGTAGATTATTAACGACGCTGTCAGGAACTGCATAGCGTCAGATAGTTGCACGATGGCCAACAACTATGTCCGTGTCCAAGCCATGAAGGCATCTGGGGCCAGCTGAGTTATAATTCAAGTCTCTCTCGAGCTCGACATTAGATGGAACTGAGACGTCAGCCTCACGATCCGGCCGCTTTACTACCGGCGAAATGATCTCCCCGCGGTGCCTATTAAATAGGAGGCTGGGTAGACTTTTTTGAGAAGGAAAATATCCCTTGCCTCTGCCAGGATTCGAATCCTAGATCGTCCAGCCCGTAGCCCGGCACTGTACTATCACTGATTTATTTATTTTTCACACAGTAATGTTTTTTTAGGTTATTGTTAACGTTAATTTCTTATGTTGTGGTTTGGTGTTTCTTCTTGTATATTATTTGTGGGTTTTGGATTACGAGTATATCCACGTTCATACGGTGCTTTGTTCTGCCATTTGTTGAAACCGTTTAAACTGCCAATTTGCAGAGTAGGTAAGATTCTAATTGAAGGTGATTAAACGGCATCAAGAACCCCTGCTACTACTACTACTACTACTACTACTATCACCTCCACCACCACCCACCTACTTACTTACCTACCTACCTATCTACCTACTTAGCCAACCAGTCAGTCAACCAGCCAACCCAGTGGAACGTAGTCCTTCTTGAGAAGCTCATAGTTCCTCAGCTGGTCAAGAATTTCCCTGGATTTTGAAACCTGAAATTTCATTCACGCATTCGCAAGAGCTCGCCACTCGTCTTCTTGAGCCAGATAAATCCATTTGACGCCCTCCCATTCTATTTCTTTACGATCCATTATAATATAATCCTCCTGTCTACTCCTAGGTCTTGCGATTGGTCTCTGTTTTTCACGTTTGCGAGCACTGTATGCGAAGCACTGTGTGATAATATATGGGCATTCGTCTTTTATCGTAATATACTCTTGATCGATGACAGAGTCGGCAATCTTATGCACAGTTTTTGAATATTTTATGACCTCACTGATTTAGAGGCGGTTTTCGTATCTTAATCGTAACACCATGTAATGCCCTCTTCACTTCGAACTGGTTTGTTTGTGGTGTGCGTTGCTGCTGCTACCACCTACCGATGGAATCGCTGGACGCTTTTATGTGTCCATTAACTTTTACGTGATTTCACTTCTGCCGTGCATCCCGTTTGCCTCTCTTTATTCTATCTGAACAGTGTGATTTATACAAAATTATCTGTAGCTGCGACTGTTGCGTGAAACATTTTTTTGTTGATACTAAATTTTAAAACGAACCACAGGTAAGAACAATTGTTGCTGTCTGCCTTCAATGTGATATTTGCAGTACAGTTAGCCTCGTTTTGTGATTTCAGGCTTTCGCCGTGATGCTGATGATATCTGCGCCCTTCTTGGATATTACATAGCGTCGAATGATAATACTTTACCGACGTTTCGGGACAGCGTATCGGTCCCATCTTCAAGGGTCAAGAAGTCCAAGAAATGTTCTTGGACTTCTTGATCCTTGAAGATGGGACCGATACGTTGTCCCGAAACGTCGGTAAAGGATTACCATTAGGGTCTGCGTAATATTTCAGAAGAGCTAATTAGCTTCAATTTGTTTATATCGGTTATGAAGGAACACTAAGAAAGAATATAAATGCAAAATTATGGTCAGTGTTCCTGATTGTATCATAAGCAGTTCATTATTTCTGAGACTGAAATAAGAATGTACTCCACGGGCAGTGAGGACGATTTTCATACCTTGAGGATACCCGTTAGAATCTTGTTTACCTTAAGGCACTATGAGTCGAAATTTTTTTTAAAGATTATCTGACAGGTAGTATGTATCCCGTGCTATAGACCTCGCCAACGCCTTTCGAACTTCTTTGTGAGGTAATCCGTGTGGTATCTTGATTAATACCACTTAAATGTAGCGCAGCGTGAGTGGTTTATACTGCAGCATGCTGGTGTCAGCACACAACATGCAGTGAAATTCCAATAGGCCGGAAATTCATACTTACAGATTTCCTCAATTAAATGCAACGAACGAATACGTCTAGAAGTACAATAAACGTTTTCATTGCGAAGTGGCGTGGGAAGAGATGCCTAGTTCGAGGCGTGGTTGATATATCACTGCGTCAGACCGTAGTCTGGTTGAAATTTATCTGGATCGGTTTAATAACGTCCAGTGGTAGGATAAATGTGAACGGTGTGTTGCAAGGTATGTGAAAGGAAGCCGTCATGGCTAGTTTTTAAACTTGGGTCCATTTCATTCCTTGTCTGGGGAAACTCTTTGAAATTACTCGGTTTCGTTTCGTAGTCCTTCCCTCTTTTACCTACTTCTTCACAGCAGGTGTAGAGGGTTTTTTTTATTTTCACTTGATCGCATTGAAACACGCACCACATTCGGTAGGAATTCTCTGGACGAGGGATCGGCCCGTCAGCGATTTCTACCTGACAACACAAACACTGTACAAGAGACAAACACCCATGCCCCCGGTGGGATTCGAACCCACGATCCCAGCAAGCGCTCGGCCTCAGACATACGCCTTAGACCGCGCGGCCATTGGGATTCAAACTACTCGGTGCAATCCGCAAATCTCGGAGAGGAAACTGAAGTTCTGATCTTCTAATCACAATGCTCTGTTTGACGCTTGGATGTGCATTGGTGTGTCTAACTAACTAACTAACTAACTAACTAACTAACTAACTAACTAACTAACTAACTAACTAACCAACCAACCAACCAACTAACTGACTGACTGACTGACTGACTGACTGACTGACTGACTGACTGACTAACTGACTGGCTGACTCACTCATTCACTCACTCACTCACTCACTCACTCACTCACTCACTCACTCACTCACTCTGTGGAGCAGGGTCTTTCTTGAGAGGCTGATAGTTCCTTATCTATTAAGGAAATTATCCGAATTTTAGGCGCAAATATGTTCCTCAGTACCATTTTTAAAAGCCCTCAGCCTATATAGTCGTCGTCATCATCATCATCATCATCATCATCATCATGAGCTGTGAAGGTGAAGGTGGTCCTTCCATCTTTTTCTGGGGCGTCCCATGCTTCTCTTCCCCTTTTGCTTATATGGGCCTATATTTCTTTTATTTCCCTAAATACTTAAATATTATGACGCATGTTATGCAGGCAGCAATGTAGAGGCTTCAGGCACCTTCCAGGATGTACACAGAATTTTCACTCTGAGGATGGCCCAGGTTGATTGAACATGTTGGGAGAGACGTTAATGCTGTTTTGTTGTATTTTATATTATATTGTTTGCTGTATTGGTTTTATTGTAAAACATACTTCATTGTGGCTGTCACGATATTCCGCTGCGATTCCTTGTCCGAAGCCTTACTAAATCCAGTTAACACCCTCCGTTACTAATTCTTTAACATTCAATTTAATATTATTCTTCCGCCTACGTTTAGATCTTGCAAGTAGGCGCTTTACGTTAGGTTTCCCGGTCACGAATGTTATATTCCCTACATATTTAACCCTTCGTTCTTTGATCGTCCTAAAATGTTGAAGACAAAATTTTTGGTAATTTTGACTGAACCCTATATAAAATACTCGGGGAGAACATAAAGCTTGATTGTGGCACCGTTGTTAGGACATTGAGTAAACCAAGAGTGTTAAGTGCAGCTGTCTCTTCCCTGGTTATTTCTTCGTATTTAAATTTAGGATACAAAGATTTGCACTGTAATTAAATTAAAGATTAATGTTTTAGAGACACGTATTCTAAGCAACCAGTATCACGGACTACTTTTGTCGCAATTATTTACAGCAGGGGAATATTTTGTATTAATCTCTGCTTCTTTCTGGGTGTCATATTGTACGTTATTGGTTGTTTAACCCTTTAAAAACGAAGCGTATCTGTTTTATATAATGACTTAGTGCGCACCGCGCTGTAAACACTCTCCACTTCGGTTATAAAAACCAATCTCTTAATGTTTTATAAGGCAAATTTGCTGTTTGTTCCGAGATCCGTACAAAACACATAAACGCAATGTGGGCACCACGTAGAATTTTTGAACGTTAAACCTGGTCTTATATAAAATTACCGCTGGCTTTAAAAGGTTAAACAAGTCATCATAAATGTAATTAATAGATGAAAAACATATGGATATAATTAAGATATACAACGTTTATCAGACTTGAATCTATCATGGCTGCGTTATTAAGATTACTACGTTTATACCGCAGCTAAATCACTGTCGTGACTGAGCTATCCCAACTCCCAGGCATCTCTTATTTCCTGGATACAATGTAATCGTGTTGGGGGGTATAAAAAATCGTAGAGGGAAGAGAAAGTCGCCAGATGGTGCTGATGGCGTGGCCCACCCTCTGACAGCCACCTCCACCAAATCCAGCCGATGCTGAAGCCAAACAACCACCCTGTCTGCTGCAATCTCATCCTTCATTTCATGTGAGTGCGTACAGATCCATTTACTTCTATCTAATCCAATGATAAATCTCTAATCTGAATCGGGGGAACTAATCTGCTGTATAGATAGGTGTACCCTATCCCTTCATCTTCATCACCAAAATCCCACACCACTGGTCTGAACTCCTCAAATTGCGAGTTTTTTATTTTTTTATTTTTAATCTCCGTGGGAGAGGTCAGGATCAGTGGGATAGTTACGATGTGAAGAAGGAATATCAGGAAATTGGGACAAAGTAATTTATTTTAAGGGGAATCAAATAAGAATTATTTAGAAGGTAGATTTTAATTTAGTTATCGGTTTCGCATTTGATGAGTTTGAGGATGGCACGAATAAACCCATCAAAACTATGGAAAGCCGGTCGTTCCCATCGTAGTTTGTTTAGAATGGTAACTAGTACCTATAGTTTCCCATCTCCCATCAACATTCGTATTTCAAAAATGTGGAATGTATCTCTTTTCCATGGTTATACAGCAACCATTACCGAGCCTTAAGTGTCCGTTGTCAGTAATTCATACTTCCTACCCGTGAGATCTCGGGGTCACGTCTCGCCCCGAAAACCGACCATCCTCAGTCAAGTCATTAATGGCTAATCTCAGTCCCTCCAGGCAAACGCAGTGACCATATGTGTTACAGCACAGGCACTGTACATATAACATAACATTGAGGGGCGTTCGCGTAACCACTGTTGCTGTGGAAAAGCATTAAGTGTTACATATTCTCGGTGCGCGTCTGTAGCCTTCGTTATTCAGCATGCAAAGCGCATGCGCAGTATTATATTGTCATCTGTGGCCTTTCTGACTCTACCATATATTTCCCTTTATCTAATAAACGGCACGACTTTCGGGAAAAAAGTTATTGAATATAAAGTGTGTGTTTTGATTTTCTGTAGCACGTTTGTCTGAAGCATTTTTCATTCTAAGAAGAATTTAACGAGATACTATCATAAATGTACATAAGTATTCACGTAAAGTGGCCGTTATTCTTGTCGTATTTTAATCAAACTTGAATTCTCTGCAGATTTGCGAAAAAGACTCAAATATCAAAATTCATAAAAATCCGTTTTTTGGGAGCCGAGTTGTTCCATGCGGGAGGGCGGGCGGACGGACGGACGGACGGACGGACGGACAGACATGACAAATCTAATAATCGCTTTTCGCAATTTTGCGAACGCGCCTAATAACGCCACGACCCAATCCTTCCTTTTAGGAGAGCGTAAATATTTCCCTCTGCTTAATTAAGCAGCACTTGTTGAAAGCTAAGGGGGAGTGAAGGTACAGCTCTACTTATTCTACCCCTGGCACTACCATACGTTTTAATGTTGATTAGGAAGAAAGACGATTCCTTCTTTGCCATTCGTTTTTGATTGACATTAGCTTCAGGATATGATGTCGTCAAAAATTAAATGGAAGAAGGTAGGACTGTTTCTGATAGTTTGGCAACGATTCAATACCGCTTTAATTTTAATATGAATGGTAATATAACAGCAATTTCAGTGACTTAGCTATGGCAAAAGAGTGCAGATTATTTGTCATTATTCGGCATGAACCTCGGTCTCAAATATCAAAACCTGAAGTGTCGTCTACCTGTAATCTCTCTTTTAATTATGGCGCCCTATGGCATAAAAGACCTCCTGCAGTTCAAATGTTGTTCTCCACTCGTATATGACCTAACCGCTTTGTCTTTTCGCTTTGTATCTCTGAAATTGATGAAGGGTCCTTAATTAAACTAAACTTAAGCGTTAGTAATTATTGTATATTTTTTGAACTTCTGAAGCTTGAGACGAATCTATACACCATAAATAAATCTATGTCATGCCTTACAGAAAACACACCACTTTTATATCCGAATATAGATAACTTAATATTGCTTATGGAAATACACCGTGCATTTTTCGAAAATCGTACGAAGCGTATAAATATAACACTTGAATGAAATGTAGAATTTTCAGAATTTAAATGAAGTAGTACATGTAGCTGTCAGTGAGGTTTGCAAGTTTCTCAAGCTACCTAACAAAGAATAACCAGAATTAGAAGTCTACGTGCACACATGCAATTCTTTCTTATTAACGTGATAATGAATATTCTGGTATCATAGGGTAAGGAGCATTCTGAGCGATTATTAGCTTTTCAGCAAGGACTGTGATTCAGTTAACTGGTTTCTTTATTTATCGAAAAAATGCTTAGAAAGGCTGTTATATGTGTGGAAGATTTCTTGATTTATTGCGAGCTGTATAATTTCCTTGCGTGATTAGCCCCTTTGAGAACATTGGCGCCAGGCAGTTTTAGTTTGCTCGAGTCTCCTGCAGTTACCCACCTAACACACTACGGTACGTATCACAATCCAATTGAATTTTTGAAGGTTTGGTTGTACACTTACATAATTCAGGATCTTAATATTATATTGATATTTTTTAGGACGACGCCACATTTGGCCATAATGTAATACTGACGCACGTATTCCACAACCAGAACGCCGCTGTTTTTATAAATGGATCAGTATTCTACAATTATTGAGAGTGACCAAATTTGACACCCACTGTGAACGTTTGATGCACCGATCTTGTTTTTGTCTTTATCACTTTGGCTGAAATTGGTGTTTTATGCTACTTTTGTGGGGACCCTCGAGACATACAGGCTTTCCATCAAAGTGTCCGAAAGTTGAAGTGACTTTGCTTCGATCAGGGCCGCATCCAACCATCTGGTGTTTCAAAGCTCAGTGTTCTTGTGTTTCCAGTGTTACCACAGAGCACCGAAACATGTCGGGTTAAGAAGTAACATCTTTTACTAATATTTTATTGAACCTTTTGCACGTGTTGGTGTGTTTAATGTGATTTTGTTGGCAACAGTTTTGTATATGTACAGCATAAAATGATGTTACACCGAACTGACAGACATCAAGAAATAACTCCACATTGTTGATGTAGTCTAAAAATACGAAAAATCACCTTTATCATGAACTTTTGATATTATTTATGAGAATGAACTGATATGATTCCCATTATGCCTCATTTTTATACGGTTTGTGCAAACAAAGCATCATGTAGCAAAATGAAATAACAGATAAATATCCCGTGACAAGTATTTTATTTATAAATATACATAAATTATAGTCCAACTTATTCTGTAGCAATTTAGTGACATTAAATTTTGCTAATATTTACTGAGATAGACAATGTAGCCTTTTTATAAACAGCTCTGCACATATTTCAGATGGTAATGCCTTTGTAGGGATGTTTAAATCCCTAAACAGCCATATCCCATTATGTAACTAGTCCTATTCTTTCACTGAGATGCAACAAGATTTACAGCCTGCCGGCCAGATGGCTCCAACATCGGAATCAACTGCATCCATTAATTCTGGGTAAAAATGTGAGCACCATTTGGAACTGTAAAACATGACACGTTACACCGTTTATACAGAGACAGCAATTTAAAAGCTTTAGAGTAAGTCTGTGGTTCGTGACCCATGTGCAGGTCTTTTAATCACAGAATATTCAGAAGTGCTTCGACAGATATTACATAAACCGAAGCAAATTACCAATACTGCCTTCTGCGTTGAAACACCGTGAATTTTGGTAAATATGTAGGGAACTTTCAGGAATAAATCGCTGCCTCCATGTTCGGAGTGTGCGATAAGGTATCGTGTTAGCGAGAAGGTTTAGTAGTAGTTTCCAGACTACATGGAATTGCATTCCAAAAACTGTAATCCTAAATATTATGTTATTCATTCCATGCCACCACCACCACCACCACCACCACCACCACCTCCACGGACGTAAACAGATGTAGGACTCTAGATTCTGTCCTGTGGAAACTCAATCCTGAAGACGTTGTTGGTCTCTCCATCTTGTTTT
The DNA here is from genome assembly GCA_013340265.1 of Coptotermes formosanus. NCBI lineage: Eukaryota > Metazoa > Arthropoda > Insecta > Blattodea > Rhinotermitidae > Coptotermes > Coptotermes formosanus. The sequence goes on from BLKM01002586.1 coordinate 2,227,877, forward strand.
TGGTCGATCTGTGTTGCGTTTGCCTTTTGGTTGGTGGTATTTCAGTGTCATCCTGTGTATTCGTACGTTTTCCATCCTTTTAACATGTTTTAGCCAATTCTTTTGGTAATTTTGAATTTCACCAACTATGTGTTATGCTTTTAGTTTTTCTCAGATTGTTGTATCCCTTTGATGGTCTGACCTTGTCAGTGCTAAAGTGGCCTCAGGAATTTCATTTCGGTTGCTTCTACTTGTTGACATTCTTTTATATTTAATGCCCAGACTTCAGTGCATTGTTAAGAACTAATTTGTAATAATTCACCAACAAATGCATCATCTTTTTATGTACACATATAATGTTTTAATGTTATATAACTGTGTAAATACAAAGATTGTGCATTTGTTGGTGAATTATTATAAAGCTGTTATCCTACTTTTCAACTCAATCAGAAACTCAGATATCATTAAGAGGCAGAAGAATCTTAATGATGGGTCATTGTAACAATGACATTATGAGTGGGACAGAAAAGAACAGCGCGAGACAAACAGCCGCTCTGGCCTCAGGTAATAAGATGGTTGTGTTCTTGGAACGGATGTTTTTTATGTCTTCAGATTTCCCTTACGGCCACTGAAATTTTGTGTGCAGTTTCAATTTCTTATGCAGGTGATGGCAGTTGGGTGCGTCTTAGATTTAAAAACTAAAAAGGATGAGACCATTCAGAGATATAGGGTAGATTGAGGATAATATTAAAATGTACATTAAAGATACGCAGTGTGAAAACGTGGGATGGATTCATCTGGCTCAGGTTAGGGATTCAGACCTCTTATTAGTAGGGTAATGCAAGTTCCGTTTCCATGAAATGTGCGGAATTGCTGGTGTATGTATTGGCTTTTGAAGGAGGACCCTGCTCCATGTATTTTAAGCGTGTTATTTAAAGACACACTCAATTGCTCAGCTTATAGAGCGTAATATATGAATGGATGAGTATGGAGAATTGGTGTCATGCTACTGTCACGGAAGAACGGAAGTACACTGGTAAAGACCGGTCCGAGTACCACTTTGTTAATCACAAATCCCACATAGACTGGCCTGGCCTCGAATTCGGCCCCCGTGGCGGCAGACCTGACTCAGGCCGCCTGAACAGCGGAAGGACCTTCTTCAAGCAGGCAGGCAGGCAGGCAGGCAGGCAGGCAGGCAGGCAGTTACTTGCCTTCACCTGGTTATGGAACATCGACGTACTGGAGCCAATAAAGAAACCATTAACTACGTTCACAGCACCACTCTGCCTTCCTGCACCGTTCAAACACCCATGGGCACTATCTGTCGTTTACACATGAAAGGTTTTTCACTGCAATGCACTGAAACAGGGGTGAGAAACAAATGCGATGCTTATTACTGACACTTGTGTCCTTCTGCAATGAATACTGCGGGGCATAGTTCTCACCTTTTCCACTGGAAACCAGTGAACCAATGAGATATAATGTGATGTGACGTACTGTAGACGCGTGATCGAGGAAAGATACTCTACACGCCAGTATAATTCTACAAGAATACACCACGTCACTTCCTACCTTAGAGCAGTCTTCATAGCCCTCGAGTGAGAACCCCGGACCTCACCTTCTTTTCTCTTTACATTCAGCTCTCTGCTTACTGGTTACGAACGCGTTAAACTGCGGTCGACCCGGTTATAACGACATCGGTTTTTACGACACCTCGCCTATAGCGTCAGATATTCTGTGGTACCAATTAATTCGCCACTGTTAACCATAACATTATACTCTTCGTTTATAACGACACTCGTTTATAACGACACTCGTTTATAACGACACAAAATATTCAGTCCCTTTCGTGACCTTATAACCTAGTTCGACTCTGTTTTGTGTTGCATGCTTTTCGGAAGAGACGGACAGAAATGCATTTTTTATTTATTTAGGCTGTTAGTTGTGATTTCTATATAGTGTCCATGGCAGATGAAGAAATACGAGTATGGTGCACTGGAGGAATGATACTGATCGGGGCAAGTCAAAATACTCTGATAAAGAATTGTCCACCTTCCACTTTGTCCACTACAAATCTCAAAGTGATTGGTCTTATGCCAAACGCGGTCCTCCTCAGTGAGAAGCCGGTGACTGCCTGAGTCACGTCACGACGTAATGCATCCGAAGAGGCTGGAGTATAGACCACCCGCAAGTTACACGTGGTGCTACATGTCACAGCTCCTTACCGACAACTGTGACGCGAAGTACGTGTATGTGCCAGAACGGGATGAATCACGGTAAATTAGTGACAGAACTGTTAATGCCAGAGAACTACTGGGAATTCAATTTTAACGAATGTCGTCTCTTTGTCTTGCTAATGGTACAAAAATTAAATCAATATCTATCCAACCACAACTAAATTCTATTTATTATATAGAATTACATGTTTCGACCTATTTCAGGTCATCCTCAGGTTCACAATTGGTGTTTAAAACATACTGAGGAAGAAATACATAACGTATATCTCTTCCTCGATATGTTTTCAAGACCAATTTTGAACCTGAGGATGACCTGAAATAGGTCGAAACATGTAGTTCTCCATAATACAAAGAATCCAGTTGTGTTTGGATAGATACTGATTTAATTTTTGTACTGGGAGTTCAGTTTGGCAGCTGCTAACCTTCTGCGCTACCGAAGTGACAGCCTACTGTTAGAAAATTTTTAATCACGAAAGGGCGATGTAGATTCAAAGGAATTACCGACGGCGTTTTGATGTTCGTAATGTTTCTTCAAGAGTTTGTGTAATACCTTTGGTATGAAAACTAGAACAAACTGGTCCAAGATCAGTTGTCACTAAGACATACGTAAGCGAACATAAAGAATTGAAGACACTGTGCAACGTGTCAAGGAAAGAGTACAGAGGACTCTAAACAGATCAGTACGGCATTAGAAACCTTGTATTTCCATTGGGATTATTTCCTCTGAAGGCCAAAGCTTTAGTCTTTCGGGAGGGGGGACAGAACTAAACATGTGCCCTATTAATATTTTATTTAATGAATGTGCGTCTCTTTACAACAAGCTCGCTGTGCCAATTACCGACATTTGATCACTGACGTCCATTAAAGTCCCAATTTTTATTTCGTTTCTGTTTTTGGCGTTTGTGCAAAATTCAATATAATCTAAATAAATGTCACCCCTAACAGAAACCAAACCCATTTCGCTAGCTGCTTACCCATTGGAAAGTCATCTATTGAAGTGGTGATCACTGCAGGGCCACCTGGTAGGTGAACCTGCGGAGAGAAGAGGGTAAAAAGTAAACTGCAATAAAACACACAATTGTGGCCGCTGTGGAAGGAAGTTTGCACATTGAATGTCCGTAGTGTTTTGCCTTCACTTTAAAGCCTCTCTCTCGACTGTAGTGTTGCACAGACGAAACTTTACATCCACAATATAGGTTATAAATAGACTTGTATTTGATATTTATTATGACGAGTTCTATACGTTTTTGTGTACCAACCACATGCACATCATAGAGCTGTCATAATATTCACGCGCTACTCCACATCCACTTTCATATGTGAGTTTTTATTTTAGAAGAAATAGATGGTTATTTTAATTTGCCATTTAGTATCTGCCAGTATTATTGTCGATTAGCATCGATTAATATCATTTGACATCAATTGTCGTCCAGTAATATTGATTATTATATATTGGGGTATGACACATTTACACGAATGTATCATGTAAGGTCAATGTTTATTGACTTTATTTATGAAATATTTTGCAAAGCAAACCTTAATTTCATCCTGTGGTAAGCTTACACCGGGTTGTACGTTGTATGCTTCACATCCAAATATTCCTTGAGGCACACAACTTTGATCCCACATAGAACAGAGCCAATGCTGAACTGTTTCTTTGGCCTCACCGCGTACCTCTTAGAGACGGTGACAACCCGCTTACCATTGAAACCAGTGTGTGGCTCACTCACACAAAGGTGTTATATGTGTGTAATCGAGGACTTGTGGTTTTGTTGTTTGTTATGAGATTTGTTACCAGCCATTATGATGAACTTTCTGCACTAATTTCAGGATAAAAGAATATTTAAAAGTTGAAAGGCAGCACGTTACTCAGAAAAGTCAGTATGGCGTCACACTCAGAAGACGGTACTTCTCCTGGTCACTGCGTAAGAATCTCAAACCACACGGTCGTATCTTCCTTAATGTCAAACACACAGCGACATTTTTACAAACTAGGATTCTGATGAACAATTTCTTTGGTAACGTTTTGAAATAAAAAACCGAACTTTTTTGGGATAACCGATAAGTATTACCACCTACAAATATTACTGAAGTTTTAGAAAGTTTGTGTCTAGGGGGAAGTATCGAGTGAGTTTTCCCATCGAAATAGAATTAGAAAATAAAGAGGAGACATTCGAAGGGTATGGTACAAGAAAATACAAACTTACGATTGGAAAAGAGAGAAATAACATAACTGTATGGGAGAGAAGGAAAAAGTGGGATAGGAGGAGGGAGTAATAAGGAGAGGTATGGGCAACTTCTTATATGAGGGTTTGTGAGGACTTCAAGCAGTCAGCAAAGTTTATGGAAGACGGTGGCAGAGGAAGATGGCTCACTTGGTTTTCCACTTCTCCCTCCATTCCTCCGTGAAACTCATAACGTGACTGAAGAGGGTGGAGGGAAGCAAGATACAAGACCAAACATCACCGATCAACGAAACCTGCACGACCACTAGCAAACTATTGTGGTGACAGTTGTGCGAGGTTGGTTGGCACACAGCACTCTTACCTTCAAAGTAAAACGAAAGTTTTGCGCTCTGAATGGTTATGTAATCCAGGAAAACAATAATTAATGGCACACGAAAGTTTGTGGTAAATACCAGCTTCTGGGGTTTACGTGTATTTTACTGGGAACTGAGTAATACAGCAAAAGAAATGGCCAGTACAGCGCATCTCATATAGTATGGATTACATGAGACTTCAGCTTCATATTTCATACCGCAGACCAAACAGAAAGCACACAAAAGTATTATAAAATTAACTCCGTACCGTCGCCAGTATGTGTGGCACCCACGGCTGTTAAAATGGTTTGCCAGCACGGCGGTAGAGATAGGCATGTGGTTTAAATCTCCACGCGATATGGACTTCATTTGCACGAGTAAATTTTAATTTCCTAATTACAACTTTATTGTCTCTTTATACAGTTCTAACTATTCTACATGCATCGTCATCATCATGATGACGTAGACTTACGACAGGTGCATATCATCTTCCGACGCGAGTTCTCCAAGGAGTGCGACCTAGTGCTTCCTGTTGCAATTTCTAGTATCCCCTCTTCTTCCTTAAGGTTATCCAGTAGCTGCTTACTTCTTCTTCCTCGTCTTCCCGTCACTTCTGTCCTTCCTTCTACTCTTCCTTCAATAACGTGTTTTAGAAGGCTGTTTCTACGCAAGATGTGGCCAATCCAGTTTGCCTTCCTTCTTTTTATTTTATGTAGGATGTTTTTTCCGTCTTGACTCCATGTAGGCCTAACACTTCTTCATTTCTCATGCGATCGGCCCAACCAATCTTCTCCATCCACCTCCAGCACCACGTCTCAGACCTTTCATGGTACTGCGATATTTAAAATGCGAAAATGTATAAAGCGTGAAGACACTGTTACCTACCCGATATTTCGTTGCCATGCTAAAAGCATCCAGCCACTTTTTCCTGTGAGCCATATGACTTCAAGTCGCACTCTCGACAATGTTTAAGGATAAGTTTATTAATAGTATTCTATCCACAGCAGAACTAAGAAACATTTCCTTAGTTCCTATTAAAGTACAGGACAGTGATGTTAATTAGTTTGTGCCTCTAAAGACGTGAGTTTTAAAATACTCGTTACATGGAAAATGTATTAATTGATTTTTAATGTGTTCCATGTCCGTGCACTATATCATACAAAAACACTAATCACCAACAAATGCACAAAGAGAGTTTTATCATCAATAGTAACACACTCCTACATGTTTCGACCCTGTTGGGTCATCTTCAGGGAGAACTTTTTGTTACCGTTACAGTAGGGTTGCACTTTACAGTTGAGTGAGAATGTGCTGTTGACTGTCTACTGCGTTGTTTTGGTAGGCGTGAACTCTCCGCGGTCCGCGTCCGGACCGCGGAGAGTTCAACCCTAGAGTTCAACCCTAGTGTAACGGTAACGAAAAAGTTCTCCCTGAAGATGACCCAGCAGGGGCGAAACATGTAGGAGTGTGTTACTATTGATGATAAAACTCTCTTTGTGCATTTGTT
>BLKM01002586.1:2238790-2279979 GCA_013340265.1 Coptotermes formosanus
TGTATGTATGTATGTATGTATGTATGTAGTTATGTGTATGTATGTGTATGTATGTATGTGTATGTATGTACGTATTATGTATGTATGTATGTATGTATGTATGTGTATGTGGGCCGACATTTAGTTATATCTACTTATTCCTATTCACTTATTTTACATATTTATATTCAGAAGTGAATTCCATAATTAAAATTGAGTCGGATTTTATTGAATTGTAGTCAATTTACTGTGCCAACTAAATGCACACAGTGTTCCTGTATATTACATATGTCGCTCCGAGATGTTTCGGCGCTCAGAACACCATCTTCAGGGAGCACAACAGTTGATTTTAAACTTGACATCACATGCAACCTGAAGATAGTGTTTTGAGCGCCGAAACATGTCGGGGCGACATATGTAACATACATTCACACTGTGTGCATTTAGTTGGTACAATAAATTGACTATAATTCTTCATAATAATGCAAGCAATATACGGCCTTAAAAATGCGTCAAATTAGTTTCCCAATCGCTATGACACTACACTGCGGCTACGAAAACAAGTCCCAAGCATGGTTCAGTGTCGACGCTGGAGGCTTTGCACTTCCTGCGTAATTCTTTATTCCCTGCAGGCTTTATACAAACCAGCCCCAATTGCCTGTCGCTACCGAACATTATCACATGGTTCTTATTACGAATATTTTTGTGAACAAAACCTCTAGACGACTGGCGAGGAATTTAGGGAAATACCTAAGTGGAGGGTGGAATATATGAAGGGGTAGGGTTGATCCATGGGGCTTCTTTCTGTGGCCATAGTACGCCTACCTTGCATGTAATTAAAACCTGCTGCCTAATGACAGAAATAAATTTGGTAGTTTGAGTGTAAAGATAGTGGAAATGCTGTTGCTTCCACGAAGTAAGTGCGTCCTGCTGTGTCCACGTGCTTCCGTTCCCTTCCACAAACATACAGCAAGCCAAATGAAAACACGCTTCAGCCGACTGCCGCACTTCTTGAAGGACGGTTGCTCGCGTGCTGGAAGAGTGCAACCGTGTTACTGTACCAACAACAGCGCTGTGGTCAGGGAGGTGGTGGACTTTGTAAAGGGTGGGTTACATCAGGCGTGAAGGTTGCTGTGTTCAGAAATGTGACACCGTGTACTCTGGTAGAAGTGAACTCGCGTTTCGAAGACTTTTGCTTCCTCCCAGCAAGATCGTCTGAAACGTCGATACACTTTTATTAGGATGTAGACCAGGCCTGCACAACCCGTAGCTCGCGGGCAAGGTGCTGTTCGTGACACAGTGTTATGGCACCCGCGGCGACGTTTGAAATAAGTTAACGTGTTTTAACACTTCCTCCGGCAATGCCGAGACCGAATGCGGAAACATTTTTGAAAACTTTGGAATTCTTTATCTATGCAGACGTACATTGCGTTTCTATTTCAGTTTGTAGAAGCGGGCTAAAATTGTGACACCCTGGCCTAAGTTGTAATTTGCACTTTTAATACATTTTTTCTATTATTATCAATATATTTTTGATGCACTTGTTGTGTATACAATACACAGGTAAAATCTTACGTGTAATTGTACGCAGATATATTCATCCTTGCGTGACTTCAGGCTCACTCCGCGGTGTAAATAAGACCGTCGCTTTTCTGGAATGTTACACAGCGTACATTAGTAGCTAAGTACCGACGTTTCGGGACAACCTATTGGCCCCATCCCCATAAGTTCTCCCAAAACATCGGTAAATAACTAAAAGTCGACTCTGCGTAACATCAGAAAAGGGTGAAGATCTTGTTTGTTCTTCTTTATGTGTATTCGGTTTCATGTTTCCCGCATGCAGACAACATTTTGCAGGAGCTCCCCGCACCACAAGTAAGATTGAGCAGGCCTGAAGTAGACTGAAGCGTCCGTAGACTATTACTTCGACATCTGCCTACAAGAACCTCCCAACACGAAAATCTTCAATCAGTTTAGTGTGGCGGTCGAGATTCTGTGCCTGCATCTGCAGAACACAAAACAGGAGCACCATTATTATACACAGCTTTCTCTGTCTGCATGTATAATTTTGGTTGGAATTTCATGAGATTGATTCCGGTTGATCCTGTACTGTGATCAGAAATGACAACTGCAGCAGACACACGTGTCTGTGTCATTGGAAGATATCTCGCTTGGTGTCACGTGTAGGAAGATCTTACCGTAATCTCTGGCAAAGTGGCAAAGATCCAAATTCTGCGATCTCAAGACAAGATAGCAAATGTGGACTTCCGGTCGCTGAAATGAAGAGCTGGCGGGGATTCCGGTGTTGATCAGTGGAGCAAATTAAAATTTGTAACAGTGCCAGTGACAGTGGAAATGTAGAAGAAACACTGGAAAAGGCGTGATTGAAAGGTGCTAAGGAAAGACAAGGAAAAGTGAAATGGAAAAATAAATTCTTGCTTTTGACGAAAATAATGTAGAAAGTTGATTTCAGTAGGGGTTAAAGCCCTTAAAGTCTACTGATTATTATATCTACCGTCCGGCTTAAAGCTGCAAATTATGTATTTAATGTGTTCCATATCCATGCACTATATTATACACAAACATTAATCACCAACAAATGCACAAAGAGTTTTTTCATCAATTGTAACACACTCCTACATGTTTCGACCCTGCTGGGTCATCTTCAGGGAGGACTTTCTGTAGTCGTTACACTAAGGTTGCACTTTATGGTTGAGCTGTTGACTGTGTACTGCGTTGCTTTTGGAGGCGCGAACTCTCTGTGGTCTCGGCTTGCACTTGCAGGGCACAGAGAGTTCACGCCTCCAAAAACAACGCAGTACACAGTCACCAGCTCAACTATAAAATGCAACCTTAGTGTAATGACAACAGAAAGTGATCCCTCAAGATGACCCAGCAGGGTCGAAACATGTAGGAGTGTGTTACAATTGATAAAAAAACTCTTTGTGCATTTGTTGGTGATTAATGTTTTTGTACAAATTATGTACTTTGTGCGCACAGTTTATTTACGGTGTTCTTATTCTTACAACAAACAGTCATTTTATTCCTGTGCAGCATTCATCGACTGGTCTTTCTAATTCAAGTGAAATGTCTTCTTTGCGAATGACGAATCTTTATATTTCATGTAGACTGCCGATTAGTGGCCGGCCTGTCACCGCGGAGGCCTAAGTTCAGTCTCGGATCATTGGGTGTTTGATTTGCAGCAGAAAAAGTTGCTCTGGGACAGATTCTTCTCCAAATAATTCAGTTTTCCTGGGTCCATATCACTCGCAACAATGCTCCATACAAAGCTTATATGAAAGACAACGAGACGAAGCCTTGGAACCCCGAAATAAAGCAGTGCTTACTTGGGTATCGGCGAGCTTAATACGGAAAATATTTTACGTTTGTGTTCATAGTGTTAAAAATAAGTCGTGGTAATATGTTTAAAATTATTTTAAATATCTAAACCTGAAATGGTAAAGTGTTTAGAGGCAATATTCTAAATTTGCTGTTCATCAAAGCATTTGTGTTATTCTTGCGAATGCTCTGGAAACTCAAATTTGAAATTCAGTACTGTTTTACGGTTCAAGCTGAAGGTCTGCTGAGTAATATAGAGTTGTACCCGGTTATAACAGCATCGGTTTATGCGACATCTCGTGTATAGCATCAGATGTTATGTAGTACCTATGAATTTCTCACTGATAACCATAGCATTATATTCCTCGGTTAGAATAACACTCGTTTATGACGGCAAAAAGTATTCAGTCCCCTTCATAACGTTATAACCGAGCTCGAGTGTATATCTAAAAATTTATAAAGAATGGAAATTATTTCAGTCTTACGACATTTCGGCGTCATATTCTGGCTATATCAAACTTAAACTTTATCCCGGACACCGGCTATGTTGAATGAGGTTTCGCGGTTTTCGTCAGTTCCTTAAGCCGACTGCACGTTAAAGTACCTTCAGTTACTTCACGACCGCTTTCTTTCGCATCCCAGCCAAACCGTTATTCATTAATCTCTTACCATTTCACGTTCTAGGCTTACGTAGGTTAATATTAGATACTGAAATTTTGTGAAATAAACCAAGAATAAAAACCCAGTCACTTTCACGACACTGTGACGTAGTTAAGAGACGATCCGCATAATATTTTCACGTGGTTTAAAAATGTATATCTTTTTTTATGTAGAGGATTTTTTTTCCGTTTGTAGTTTTAAGCCGTCCGTATATTCGTAGCAGTAAACATGTCACAGAACATAAATTCAACATCCGTTTTATATCCAAGAGCTGGGTCCTTTGACGTAACGGTCACAGGATAACCTGCGGGCGCAGATTGGAAACTTCCCTCGTATAGGAAGAAGAAATATGCACAGGGTCGTTCAATAGGGGTGTCCCAAACTCTGTGGATACATTAATCAAGTGACCAAAAACAGTACAGCGAGTTCTGGTATTACGCGTGTTTCTTTAACGCGAATTGGCTACAACGCAATTGATGAATAGATGAACGCTGTTTGTATAAAAAGAACTTTCGCATATGTGTGTTGACTATTACGTAATTTTAGCCACCGCTGTGAAGGTATCGCTCCACTATTATAATTATTATTATTATTATTATTACCTTAATTATGCGATTTTATACAACACAAGGTCTCATAAGAGCGAAACTATCGCTTTGTAGCGGAACCGACTGTCCGATCAGCGTGGCTCAAATTCGGAAGGTTGAAGCAGTCCTGAAAATTTTGAAGTCAGCTGAAGTGGTAACAGAAGTAAGTTTGAAAATTTTGACAGTAACTCGAATTAAAACTTGAAATAATTTTTATTTACAAAACGTAAAGTGTTAAATAAAATGTTCAAAATATCCGCCAGCGACCTGAATGTGCATTTCAGCACGGCATATTTCTTAAGTGGATGGCAACAATGTATAAAGTCGCGTGGTGTGTATTTGCAGACGGATATTGCGAGCGTTCTGAAACATATTGCCTTTTATTTTTTTTTTGTGGCGAAGGGCCCCGCAGCAGACGCTACGGACGCACCGCAGCCTTGAGGCTTATTGTGCAACCCTATGATGAAGATGGTTAGGGTAAACTCGAAGTACGAGGAAAAAATCTGTCCCAGTGACACTTTGTCCACCACAAGTTCCACATTGACTGACACAGGATCGAACTCGGCCCTCCGCACTGGGAGGCCGACCACTAACCGCCTGGGCCATGGCACGGCAATCTTGCATTTTATTAGCAGTTATTTTAGCTTTACGTTGAAGTTACTGTGAAAGTTTAATAAGAAAGCCGTTATTTCCTGCAAGAAGTTTTCCTGCTTTCACAGCTGTCACCTTTCCATAAATTTTTCCGAACTGATCTAATGTTGACCCTTCAAAGGGCAGTGGTTATGTTACACAACAGGTTACTTATATAAATATCTGAACGTTATGCGCACAGAATTGTTATGTGTTTTGTATGATCCCTACGGCAGAGAGTAATTGTTTCTGTAAATACTTTTCTTTGTAATGGAGACACAGTTTGTTTTGTGGCGTTTGAGCTGAGCTTCTAAATATTTTCTTTCCGTCCTTCCTTCCTTCCTTCCTTCCTTCCTTCTGTCTGTCTTTCTTTCTTTCTTTCTTTCTTTCTTTCTTTCTTTCTTTCGTCTTGACCTCTCTAGTACACACTGTAGGTGTAAACATTTACTGTTACACCCGATGACACTCATTGACACACACACACACATACACTCGGTAGGACTCCTCTGGACGAATGATCAGCCCGGCGCAGAGACCTCTACCTGACAACACACAACACTCACAAGACACAAACATCCATGCCCCCGGTGGGAATCGAACCCCAAATCCGAGCAAGCGAGCGGCCGCAGACCCACTCCTTAGACCGCCCAGCCACTGGGATCGGCTTCTAAATATTGTGTACCTAAAATATGTGGTTCAAAGGCTTGCTATATTTCTGCGTAGGCTACTTAAAAACACATGAAAATATGCCCATAAATCTCGGCCTACTCCTATTGAACCACCCTGTACAAGTAGGCCTATATTGATCGTGTTTGCCATGAACATACAGGACACTGGGTCACTGCAACTTGACTTGCTCATACATATGGAACAGACTACATAAAAAGGCAAATTTCTTGGCAAGATGACTCCCTTGTGACCCCAAACTTCATTATACGAAGCTATGATATTGGTTCAGTGTCCCAGCGGTGAGACGAATTGCTAAGCCTCGTCAACCCGTACCGCCGTGTTTGCTAATGTATCGAGTTAACGACAGTGGGGGAGATCAGTGGTGGATATGCACAACGCAGATCCAGTAGCAGCTCTTCTTCTTTCGGAGTGAACACGAATTGTGTTCTTGCCAAATAGAGTTATCCTCCCCCTTGAAATTATACAATCTAGAACTTTTCATGAAAGTTAAATATACTCGTAGTACAAGTGAATACGACTTTGGGAATGAAGTTAAATGATGTCATAACGGGATACGTATATGACCAGAATGAATTTCTAATAAGTGGTACGTCATAATGTTTACCTCTGAAAAGAATTATCTCACTTCAGACAGCAAAATTCTCCTCCAGAAATTAGGAGGCTGTCATCTAATAAACAAATTACCTGCAGTTTATCCTGTTGTGGACTTTATTTCATTTGAACCCAGTTTACAACCTCAAAACCAGTTCCTTTAAGCTCCTTTTAATATTATACTCACGTGCGCACCTAGCTCTCAGGATGTCTCAATTTTCCCCATTAAAAATTTTTAGGCATTTCTCATGTCTTCTGTGAGTGATACAGTCCCCGTCGACGATTCCGTCTTTGATATGTTCACGTATTAATCAAATCACGATCATCGTTGTCTTGTCTCTCCTTCCTCCTGTCACATTTTCCCATTTACGCCCAAATATTCCCTTTAAAACCCCGTCATCAAAAACTCATTCTGTAAATCCATTTAAGTACGTTACTTTATCAAAAGTACAGCTTTTGAGTTTTTAATATTATTGTATAGGACCTTTAGTGATCCCTTATAATAAAACGAAAGAAAAGTATTCTGTGTAAAACAGCCTTCCACCCACTATGTGGCAGACGCATGCATTTTAGTCCTGTGCAAGAAGTCGAGTTCTATTACTTTTAAAATCAACGCAAATAGGAAGCCGATGTAACGTAGTGTGTATAGTGACAAGGCTACGGACCAGATGGTCCAGTTTTCGAATACTGGCAAAGGCAAGAAATTTTTATCTTATTTAAAAGAACCTCCATACTGGCTCTTACGGACCGCCTAGCCTCGTATTCAAAACGCACAGAGGTCCTTTACGGGGGATAAAGCGGCCGGGGCGTGAAGTAACCACTCACTTCCATCTAGGGCCGAGGCTAAGACCAAGTGGCACTACAGCTTTACTTCCCTATATGTTTTCATGATTGTGACAGGGACAATTTTATTAACGCAAATCAGTCCGGTAAGATAAGGCGATTTATTTATCAGTAAATGACAAACAGGAAAAAATTATTCAGGTCTTTGAACGCGCAATTAATTCGGGCAGCCGCTTTGCGTTTACACATTTTGCACGCAGACTATTACATCTGTATTAGCCTGAGCTTGTGCTTAAATTGTTTTCAGGCGCGCAAGAATCTAAATATTGCTCTCTTGTGGTATGTGACGACGTTTATTTCGGTAAATAGTATACTGACCCTTCAGGGGATACTGTTTCTTACATCTCATGGTAGTGTGAAACATCGTTACTCTTTTACCAGACTACACGGCGTCAATCTTCATCTCGCGGGCAGTGAGAATATCAAATCTTAAGGTACAAAAATAATTTAAATATTCATGTGTATCTGATTTACAAACCACCCTTCCTGAAATATATTAAAGCTGTCCGTTATAATCCTTTCTCACAACGTGGAAGAACATTGCATAAAAGAACAAATATATCTTGTAGAATATTCAGTTTAAAAAAATGTAACCTAGAAGGGAAAATATGAATGTACGCCCACACGTCGATAACACACACAATGGGTCTGGTCCTACATCATATTTTACAGTTTAATCTTGATTTTGGGGCCGGACGTTATTCAAACACAATTGCCGTGGAAATTGCGTTCCCTGTCCTTGCCTGTCCCTATATACACGCGAGCTACGATCTCCTGGCTAGGCAGGGATGTACAAATCACTGTATTTCTTCAAGAAATCGACAAAATCGATTTAAAAATGTAAATATCCACCCATATTTTTTCAGCAGATTACTGTCGTGGTAAGTTTCTCGTTGTTCTCAAATACCGAACAGACTTCAGTACATTGTTCAATATACATACTTATAGATAGACACGTGTCATTCTTTATTAACACCGTCATCGTCAGCGTCTGACGTCACAAACATGGTATGTCAGTTCGGTTTCCATATATTATTCCACATTTAAGAAAGTGCCAGTTTTACAAACAATAAAATGGTTAACACAGTGCAAAGGCGTTTATAGGAAAATAATATTAAAAAGGGCCTGAGAGAGAAAAGAAGTAAGGGGTTGAACTGGATTAATCTCATTCCGTATATTTAAGGGATTCACCGGGCTGAAGGCAGGAAAGAGTGGCAGTTTTTTGTGAATACATTAATACATTTTTTGTTCTGTAACTTGCGAGAAATTTATTTTGTAGTTGATATACCTTCTGAAGAAAGTCTCTGTTTCATACAGTTAATTACTTCTGTCAGATATGATCTTATCTACTAAAATTTTTAAACGTGACATTTACTAACAGTATATTCAATAATTCTTCTCTGATTATGCATTAACGTATTCATACTTTATATTAGCTACGATGGTTGGATTCCCAATGGGTTCACGGAAGTTTTCATTGACTTAATCCTTGCGGCCGTACCATGGCACTGGGGTCGACTCAGCCGTTAACAGAAATGAGTTCCAGGTATCTTCTAGGGGTAAAGACGACCTTTGCACAGGGCTGACAACCTTGACACCTTCATGTGCCGATTTTCTAGAAATTCTGGGAACGTCAACCTCCTGAAGCACTAAAGACCTGTCCAGGCCTGTAATGGGATAGCTTTACCTTACTAGCTACGACGAAAATTTAACTGCGGTGGCATCCAGTTAAGGTTTCATTCTGCCCAACGTAGGTGCAGTTACTGAGGTTTTTGTCATTCCTTTAAACTAACTGCACGAAACAGCGTCTTTCTTGTGAAACTAATAGTTTTGAAACTAGTCAAGAAATTCCCTTGCATTTTACCGAACCTTGTGCTCTATTACCTTTTAAAAACGCTCGCTGCTGGCCCTTGTTCTGAGCCAGATGAATCCCTTCCACATCGTCCCATTCCTTGTTTAAGCTGTGCTGTTACACACCGTCGAACTGCAGGTTATAATGTCTGCACGTGTGATTAGCAAAGTGTCTGTATGTCACCGCTGCAGCCTCACACAGCACGCTGCGCTAGTAACTGAGTTACGTAGAGTTAATTTGATAAAGGCTGTTGGTTACTGTAGATGTGATTGCGTGCCGCACGTTGTGATAGCATTAAACTTTACTGTATAGCAGTTAGAGATTTAATTGTTGTTTTGGGACCTGTGTTCTATATTTTAGAGGTCTGTATAGAGAGTGTTGAGAGTGGGAGTATGATTTTGGAATAATGACATTTTATTTTCTCATAAAGTTGTACCTGTGCTCAACATGACAGCATGTAAGAAGAGTAGAAGTATAGCTTCAGTTCTTCGAAATTAGGTGGAGATGAATGGTCAGCTTCTATGACCCACCCGCTTTTACCCCGGAGAAAGAGCACCCTGTACCCAAAGCATGGGATACTGCATAGGAACCAGAATCGTTCTCGGCGCTTTGGAGAAGACAGAAATCTTGCCAATGCCAGGAATCAACGAATCCTCAGTTTTTCAGCCTGTAACCTTGTCATTATACTGACTTAGATCTCCAGGTCCCTACGTAGATGATATACTGACCTCGTCGAAATTTTAAATGGACAGCTTGGTATTGTCCATATCGCGTACGTGCGTATATTACAATAGTGTATATTGTCACCAGTCTTACACAATGTTAAAAAGCAATATGCCATCACTTTACACAAACCCCGACATGTTTTGGTGCACTAGTACACCATCTTCGGGGGGGGGGGGCAACAGGTCTAACGCTTTAAACACGCAAGCCAGTATTCCTTCCTCAGTATGTTTAAAAACATGTTGTGAACCTGAAGATGACCTGAAATAGGTCGAAACGTGTAGTTCTCTATAACAAATTGAATTTAGTTGTGTTTGGACGGATTTTGACTTGATTTGTGTTATAAAAACACAACGCGATGACTTCGTTTAAAATTGACTGGTCTTTGTAATGGAGAAGTAGTGTGTTTTCTGGGATGAAGATATTAAATTTTTATTTATACCTCAGGTAAATTTCAGGCTTTATATGCAGCATTTTGAGGGACATCACAAGCGCTCAACGGCATGTAGTGGAGACTCTCTTTCGAATTTCGCCCAGTTATGTCAGGAAATGCGGAAAACTTGAACAGAAATACATTCACAATCTTAAGTAAAGCATGGTTGTCACTAAGCCAATTCTTGTCATACTTACTGTTTGTCAGCAACGTTTAATAAAGCATTTCTGTACTGAATCGATGAAAATCTGATAAACGTTTCAGTCCCTGATATTAGGTCAAGTACAGAGGAACGGATGGGAAAGGGACGGACGGATGAACAGAAGTAGTTGCCACAAAAGGCGTTCTTTCCACTTCGTAAGTAACGCTTAAAAGGCACATATTCCACTGTGTTGAACCAACAGGCTATTTCCTGGGATCTTCGAACCGTAACAGATTTACAAAAAGCTGAAAATGTGACAAGTAATTAAGAGAACGTGAAAAAAAAGTGAAATGCAGGACAAACAGCACTAGAATGATGATTAGGAACAAAATAATATTACATAAGCGTAACAATGGTACAAAATTGAGTAAGAGGAGTAAGTAACGAAGTTCGTTGGCAAATGAAAAGCAGGCCTGTGAGAAGAGGTGCACTGGGTGCGGTATATGAAAAGCAGGCCTGTGAGAAGAGGTGCACTGGGTGCGGTATATGAAAAGCAGGCCTGTGAGAAGAGGTGCACTGGGTACGGTATATGAAAAGAAGGAAAAATACTAGATTTTAACATTATGATATCGAATTCACCCTATTCCGGTGGCCATGCGGTCTGAGGCGTAGGCCTGCGAGTGCCTGATTGCTGGGATCGCGAATTCGAATCCAGCTGAGAGAATGGACGTGCGTCACTTGTGTTTGTTTTTTGTTGTGTAGCTAGCGGCTTCTGCGACAGGCTGATCGCTCGTTCAGAGGAGCCTACCGCGCGCGCGCGTGTGTGTGTGTGTGTGTGTGTGTTGTGTGTGTGTGTGTGTCTGTGTGTGTGTGTGTGTAACCTATAAACCTCGATCACGAGGCCACCTGGTCTGATTTGGGCTAATGCGCCACAATAATAAGGGAATCATAAAATTGAAAGCCATGTGTAACAATGCAATTGAACTTCTGCTATATCATTATAACCTAATGGTTGAGTATGGAAACACGTATAAATATATATAACAAAATATAATTTTATATTATTAAAATTGTTGTGTTGATATTCATAGTACCAGTGACCAAAGTCCGTGGCTCTGTGTGAAATTTAGCAAAGTTTTATTCTTCTACGGTGTGGAGTTTTGTTAATCCGTTTGCCAACCACCATTCTGGAGGACCACCTGCTTTCGTCACTCGGCTCAGTATTTTGCAGTTACGTCCCGTATGTGCAGGTCGTCTGCTCAATCCGCAACCTGAGGACGCGTAATGGCATGGTGACAATGACCCGCCTAACATCTATACTTATTTCCATTCAGGCTTAAAGTTTATGTAAGATAATTTCAGCCGGTAAAGTGACTAGGCTATAGATTGGATGACCGAAGTCTTACAGTTCGATTCCAAGCAATGGCACAGACATTTTTCTCTTCTGTACACCGTCCGGACAGCCTCTGCATTCCTCCCAGGCTGCTGTGTAGCAGAACCGAGAGCTCATTCACTGGTGCAAAGCGGCCGAAGCGTGAAGCAGGTTACTGATCTCCATCTAGTGCTGACGACAAAGATTTGTGGAGTTATAGCTCCACTTTCCCATACGTCTTTGTGGCGTAGTGCTTCGTTAAGCTCTTTAATTTTTAAAGCAAAACTGAAACTCGTTAATAGTTTTGCGGATTGTAGTTTCATTGACAGATTTGTGACGCTTTTAATTATGAAGTTTCTGTAAACCAAATGTGAAAATTCGGATCCTGCTTCCCAAAAACGACACCATCTTTGTGTTACAACGATCAGTGTGTTAATCTTACTATTAAGGAAATAACCGTGTCGCAATTTATTGTTAAATTAAGAAATATACAAACAAAATATGTGGCTAAATTAATATATTTTGGAGATTTGTGTCTGATATCTCGGTGTAATATATAAATAAAGAGAGAAATATGGGCAGTCAGTCACAACTATACTGTTCAGGGTTTAAATATATATTGTGTAATATATTTCCGGCTTTAAACAAAACCCATTATCAGGTGTCATAAAAATACAAATGTAAACATCACTTGCATGCAACACGATAAAATTTCTCAGCCACTTCAAATTTAATTATGTATTATGTAAGTGATCTTTATTTAAGTATATTTCTAATGCCTGATGACGACTTTTAGTTAAAGCCGAAACATGTTGCGTAATATATATTAAATCATTGCTGAGTATAGTTGTGATTTACTGACCACATACCTCTCTTTAGATGGGCTACTTTGAACGTTAAAGCTGGTACTACGTGCGAGTCACCAAAGTGTTTTGAATGGCTAAAGTGCAGCATCGCTACACGAATCGGTAGATGCTCTCAAAACATTGTTAGTCATGTAATGTTTTCGCTGACAGACGTAGACCTCTGTGGTTTATAGCGAAGCTGTCATTTCGAGTTTGTACCTTTTTAAGCTTTGTCGTCCATGTGAGACATTCTTTCAGCAAGCCCTCTTGCTTGGTCCAGGATCTCCGGCGTTAGATATGCGGGCATCATTTAAAAGGGAAGCAGGGTAGTCAAAAGGGCAGGAGCTTACAGTGCGCCCTCATCATAACCTGTCCAATATATCAACTCCTCCCCCTCCAAACTCCTCCCAAAAGTCACTTCCGATGCATTTCACACCGTAGCCATGACAACGGCGATTTTTGGAAATCACCAACACGCGGCAGTGCTATAAGGAGAGCCGACACAAAGGAACATGATAATTATACAAATGAAAGGGCAGCTCAGTAGCACGTATGCAACTGTTTCCAGAAATGAGGACTGGCTTATGACTTCCCATTCACATGATAATGCAATGGTGAGATTATAATAATTGGAGCCATCCTGCCACGCGTGCCAGTTCAACCCATTTTCGTGTCTTATATGACTCACTGATTGATCTTTGCGGCACCATTTATCATCTTGTCACTCCTGAAGTGTGAATTGGCTAATATACATTTTTGGGTCACGATGTTATCTGTATATCCAAAATGAAAGCGTTTCTGGAAAGAATTTTGAGAAACAGATGCAATTTCGGAAACGATGCCGTCTGTTATGAAGACTGGAGGTAAATAGAAGCCAGAAACCCAGTAATAATGAAGGCAATGGAAAATCTAAATATGTACGTAGGACATAGTCGTTCTTTAAGGACCAACAGTTCGTCAGATAGTCAAGGATTTCCCTGTAATTTATTGATCTCAAAGTTAAGTTTTCACGTTCAAAAGAACCTGCTTCTGTTCCCTGCCCTGTGTCAGAAAAATCCAGTCCACACCCCGACTAACCGTCTGACTGACTGACTGACTTACTGAGTGACTGGCTGACTGACTGACCGACTGACTGACTGACTGAGTGATGAAATAAGCTTATTGTGCAGAATCCTCTTTAAGGATCGGGTTAAGAAATTCACCGTGATTTATGAAGCCAGAAGATTCGCTACGGTGTTTACAAAATCCCGCCATTAGACCCTGCCCTAAATCAGATTCATTCTATCCACTTCCTCCCATTCTATTACTTTATTATCAATTACATTATTATCCTCCCATCTATGTCTAGGTTTTCCTAGTGGCTTTTTCATTCAGGCTTTCCCACAAAAAATTGTGTGTGATTCTATTTTCTCCCATGCGTGCCGCGTGGCTCGCCCATCTCATCCTTCTTAACTTCATCATGCTAATAATATTTGGCGACGTGTACAAATGGTAAAGTTTCGCATTAGACGGTTTTCTCCGGCCTTACTGCGAAATTTATTTTTATACGCCTATTACTTGCCAGTCATGACAAATATTCATACACCATTTTTCAGCACAACTGCCTTGCATAGTAAGATATTTGTCCCATTGGTGTATGCGATTGTCCGTATAGTTACAATAAAAATCTGGGTTTGAAACCCTTTCTTAACAGTGTACTTTACTTCGGGAATGTTTTTCCGACACACAAAGTATGTAGACAAAAGCGGTTTAAGAACAGTATTGGAAAATTCCCATTCAAGTACTGAAATTTGGCACCAATGTTGAAAAACGAGGACACGTCATACGCAACACAGAGCCTATAAAATTACGTTCTGTATCGAACACGTTATACAGGTTTTGTAAAACCAAATAACAACATAAATATGAATGCATGTCACACACCATAACGTTGAAAGATAATGAAAACGCATCGTTGTTGGATAAGGAAAATGTTATTAAATAATAGCCTAAGGTAAGAGTCAAGCAACAATGTGTAAGTTATTTAAAGTTTTAAAAGAATGTAAACTTTACATAATTTTAAATAAAGGAAAAAACACAACCAAATCATAGGACAAAGAAACATAAATAACAAACCTGTAAGGGGTGAAATCGCACAATCATTTTGGTTTTGTATGCTAGAAGTTCATTTTTATACTTTTAATATTTTTACAGTTCTGAGCCCGATTATGGCCTAATTAAAAATCCGAAACATGTTTACTAAACCAGCTTTAAACAAGGCCGCTTAATAGTAAAACTGTGTTGACAGAATGAAAATTTTCTTTTGATTACTCATTTTCTTGTAAAAACGCAGCCGGTACCTAAAGTAACTGGAAAAATACGTACAGGTAACAGATAGGTTCTTACGAAACTAATAGTCATTACCCGGTCAATAAATTTTCCAGCTTTTATATAACCTCAGTATTCGTTATGGTATTTACAGAACCCCATCAGAGAGCCCTAACTTGAGCCGGTTGAAATGACGCCAAATTTTCGAGTCAGCTGTCTGATGATAAATTTTAATTGCACTCTCATCTGTGCTTAACATCCCAAGTGGTTTCTTTACTTCAGGTTTTCTGACTACAGTTTTGTCGGAACTTATCACCTTTCCAATTCATGCTCCTTGACTCAGTCGACACATTTTTCTTAATTTAATCATCATAACAACCTTTTCACAGAGGTATACAGGCTTGATTCCCGGGTTTGGAGTAGACTAGGAGTATCATTTGTCCGCCAAGCCTCTGTGTTGCATTCGCCAGCTGAGGGGTTAGAATAGAATCCAGACCCACACTCGAGTCAGGAAAAGAATATACAGCAGCGGTACCTACGGTTCATTTCGGCTGCCTGCTCTCCCACCTGTCTATATTGCACTCTTCCCATTCGTCAACATCGCAGGCTCACAAAGCACCAACTCTTGACTAAAGACGGAGTGCCTTTTGCTTCATTATTAATCACTTTTGTATTAAATGCTCCAGATTAATCGAGGTCCAGTGGTAGGCGTATAATTTAAACAAGTGTTTAATCCTAGGAAATATAAAAATAAAATAACACAAATATAATAGTAAAAATCGCAATTTATATTTACCAAGCTTAACATTGGAAGCCAGTTACGCCTACACCATAATGTAATAATTTTTGAACACCTGTAATTACCGTAACTTAGTGACAGTAATTCTTATAAAGGTTTTTTTTGGGTATTTTTTCTTTTTAAGTCAAGGCATTTAAGCTGGTCAGCCGGATAGAAGAAGCCCACTATAGAGTATATTTTATAGTAAGTATTAAAATTGGTTTGTTTTAATGAAATTCAAAGACATTATTTGTCAGTGTAAAAATACAGTTCATTCCCCGTATCTTGAAACTTACGTGGTGAGGAAGTGGGGAAGGACGAAGAAAAGCTAGGCGCAGGGTATGAGTCTAGTACCAGTATTATGGCACTGGATGTCAGTGAAAACTGCCAGTCCCAAATACATCGGCCGCTAGAACACTAAGATCTGGCACAGTCATTCTAATGTAAGTGACAAATGATTTGGCACAGATAGTAGTTGTTGAGTCAGTTACACTCGTCAGGCGAATTCCCACCCCATCCTGCCGGCATTCCTTAAATAACTTGCAAGTCTGTAGTTACCAGAACTGAACTGTAACAAACCCATGTACATATACTAATAACATTCCGACAGGTTAGCGGCAAGTGCCTGTAAATATAAAGGCAGAATTCAGGTGGCTATTGACGGGCGTGGGGGTAGATAGGAAGAGAGAAGGTAGGTTTACAAGTAGGTGGGAAGAACTGTGTTTATTCTTTCCCTGACCCAGCTTTCAAACTTTTGCATATGGTAGAGCCACCTAGGGATATGGGCTTTTGGGCAGTGAGATTTAGCAGTATTACAACCGTTCGCACTAGGACCAACCTGTCTGATGAATCTTCTAGTAATACTCTAATTCAGTCACTGAACTGAAGCGTAGCAGTCCGACTTTCGTCCAGGAAGCTGTTACTTGTTTGGGGGAGGAATACAGTACAGAGTAATAGCGTCACTAGAATTCAAGTAGTTGTACCACTGAGCTAACCGACCAGGTTTTGTGACTCCCATGGGAATAGGTTGCTTACATATGCTTCATTTGGCCCAACAGACCCTACCCGACAAACCTACAGTTATCTCCCTCCCGTACTCAAGTTTGTTGGCGTGAGTTTGAGGAAAATGGAAACATTTACTGCGAGACCTGAGCCCCAATCTCGACGACAAGAAGGGTGCACCCCTCCCTCCAGTAGTAAGTCTCTTTGCTTACAATAACCATGAGACTGCTAAATATAGTTTTGTGTTGTTACTTACGTGTGGATCTGGAAATACTTGTGTGCATGAAACAGAGGTGGAGATACAATGGAACAGAATTATACACAAGTTGAACTGAAACAAGCTGAGATTGTAGGAGAAGAGAAACGACAAATCTAAAGCAGAGAGAAGGAAGATATTTGGTAAGAAATATTAGTGTAAAATGAAAGACTAAGAGACGCTTCCATTCTTCCGTATTATTCTAGGAGCTAAAATAAAAACACAGTAAGTACTGGTGAACATCAACTCCAAAATTAAGGACTATTTAACTTTTCAAGTTTACACAAGAATAACATGAAGCCCTTTGAAATTTTTAAGGCAGATTTTTAACCTCAAAAGAAGATTTTATTAGGATGACAATTTCTCTGCTCGTGCAAAATTTTCGATTATTAAATGCCAGAAAGTAAGGAAAATGAACACATGAGTTTCTGATCCACTGCAAATCTAAATATACAAAATTAGTGGCGTTCATTAGATACAAATACTTGTTTCAGTCACAAAACAAATTTAATGAATAATTTATCACCTTTTAAAGTCACTACGTTTCGGTACCTTCGTATCGCCCTCCGGTGAATAGCGTCCAACTCTTCACGCCGTATTGTAAAAAACGCGTCTCGGGTACAGGCACCATTGACATTAAAATAAAAATAAAAAATTAAAACAATAAATCAAATATCAATAAAAACGATGGTAGTGTAAAATGACTTTATAAGTGGAAGGCATTCACTGTCTTTGTGTGTGTGTGTGTGTGTGTATGTATGTATGTATGTGTGTGTGTGTGTGTGTGTGTGTGTATGTATGTATGTGTGTGTGTATGTATGTATGTATGTATGTATGTATGTGTGTGTGTGTGTATGTATGTATGTATGTATGTATTATGTATGTATGTATGTGTGTGTGTGTGTATGTATGTATGTATGTATGTATTATGTATGTATGTATGTATGTGTGTGTGTGTGTATGTACGTACGTATGTATGTGTGTATGTATGTATGTATGTATGTATGTATGTATGTATGTATGTATGTATGTATGTATGTACGTACGTATGTATCTATCTATTTGTCCGTCCGTCTGTCCATCCGTCCGTCCGTACGTCCGTCCGTCTATCTATCTATCTATCTATCTATCTATCTATCTGTCTATCTATCTATCTGTCTGTCTGTCTGTATTTTGTTTGAATGTATGTATGTGTAAGTTATATACTCTCTACGTGCACAAAATTTAGATGAACTGTATGCGTAAAATGGTTAAGTAAAAGTTTACTAAGTGTGGATCATCCGCTAAGTTGTCAGGCTTTGGTGTAATTTGTTCTTGGAAGAAAAATGCAAAGTAAAAGGCAAATTCTTTTTGAGATGGAAGTAAATTGTGTTTTGTCTGCCGCCGCTTGCCGAGGAGATGCCCTCGTAAACAATGCATTACACGGGATCTGCTAAAATCAACAGCCACTCACAATCTTGGAAATGGAGTCTTGCCAAAACCGCCCCACAGAAAACACACAAATAACTCTTCCTTTTTACGGGAATGACAAAGGCATTTAACAGTGTAACTTGTCACTAACTCGAAAAATGTCACAACAATATTCCTACACTGGGCTTAAAAATTATAGCGAGAAAACACGAAATAAGCAAGTATGCAATCAGAAATAAAAGTCTGCTCCCTAATGTACAGATTTATATTTATGTATGTACATGAATTAGTTTTGTTTTTGTTGTTGTTTTGTTACGTTTTATTTGTACAAGTACTTACATGCAATTACCGTGCGCGTTAAGCTTGTCGAAGATGGTCCCAGATTTTACGTTGTCGCCATCTTTGTATTTACTGACTTATAAACTTATTACATACGTAATGTGTAGGCATTCTTATGGCCTGTTTTCAAGTATGTTTGATCCGACCTCGCCATTTGACGAGTACGCTATGTATCTGTTAGTGGCTGTGGGTAATTGTGACATAGGCCTCAGCAAATCTTCGCTAGCATAATGTTAAAGCCAAGCTTTTTGGTAGTCGGTCACCTGGTTCAGAATTTGACATGCGGAACACAGACAGACAGACAGACAGACAGACAGACAGACAGACACACACACACACACACACATGATGATGATGAGAGCAGTTTACTTTTCTTCTTCTGTAACAGGGGTGTCACTAAGCGGCTCGAACATGACACTAATGGTACTTGTGCTACTTTTATGTCAAAATAATATTCAGGTAATTTTAAAGAATGTCATCCCTTTGAGTTTTTTTTTAAACAAATCAAGTCGAAATCCGTCAAAACACAACTAAATTCTATTTATTATACAGAACTATGCGGTACATGTTTCGACCTATTTCTGGTCATCCTCAGGTACAAAAATTTTGTTTAAAACATATAGAGGAAAGAATATAAATCAACAAAATGCGGTCAAAACTACTAAATCTTAATAATTTTAACATTTTAATAGTTTTAATCGCATTTTATGAATTTATACCCCTTCGTTGATATGTTTTAAACACAAATTGTGTACCTGAGGATGACCTGAAATAGGTCGAAACGTGTAGTTCTCTATAATAAATAGAATTGAGTTGTGTTTGGAAGGATTTCGACTTGATTTCTGTAATATTCAGGTACTTGATATGCACACGAGGCTGACAGTGAATGGCGTTTAAGAGATTTGGTATAGAAAGGAAGCCGATAACGAAATAAAACTCACCTACTGTTATTGGATGAACGCAAATAAGACACCATTAAATAAAGGCAAAGTGTTTTATTTCATAAATACATGGCTGTTGCCTAAGTTATCCTTCAATGTGCGGCTCCCGACATTCGTACAGCCGGCCATCCCTGCTCTGTAATAAGTGTAAAATATTTTATTTTAAAACTGTCACTGCGTTTACGTATGGTGTTGTGGATTGTGCATCCGCGCACTCTTTATCTGTGGATACCATGGTTACCTTTGAACTTACTGCCTCTATTTCAACGCTTAAAGTCGGAAGCTGAAGTATAAAGTCAGTCCTGTCGTGGAGATAAACTCCACAACACACATACCGTGATAAGACCATTAGCACTAAACAAGTCGCTATAGAAAAGCTGTGCTTTTACAGGACGTGAACCGTCATTGCCGTATTCACAGCCACCAGCCTGCCGACTGTGTTTTGAATCAGATAAATCCAGTATACATTCCCATATCTTATGTTGTAAGATCGATCTTTTTGCCATTCCCTCATAAAAACTCGGATGTCTCAAATGTTCTTTATTTCATACATTTTGACTAACCACAGAAATGCGAGGGAATCAAAAGATTCTACAAATAATGCAGCATTTCATGTAGCTACTTTTCCTCTTTTTCATTCAATATGATATGCAAATGGAATTTTAGTGGTAAATTAGTAGGCAGGCATAAAAAGAAGAGAATGTTTTTGAAGAGGATTGTTCTCAAGGCTGAGGGTGTGAATAATACCCTGTTCTGGGGTGTGACACCGGATAGTCTGGTATAAACTTAGCAAAGATTCAGATGACCCCACCGTAGAGTTTGAGGCAGTGGTTTTCTACGAAATATTGATAAATTTACAATGCTATGTAGCTTCAGGTCCCAAAATACAGTTTTTTTCACCGTACATTTTGATGAAAATTCAAGTTTATGTTGCCTGGTACACGCATTTGTTATATAAAAGGTAAAGCTCACTTTATAACAGGCCCTGTAGGCCCAGGGGATGGCAGACGTATAGCTCTACTCCTTCTGTCACCTCTTTCTTTAAACTGTGTGGTCAACATCACGCCCCGGCCGCTTTATACCGGGGAAAGAGAGCCGGTGCCCATTGTAAAGGAGGCTGTGCGGGCCCAGGGCAGGACCGGACGGGTGCGGAAAAACTCGCTCCCACCGGAACTCGATCGTCGGACCACCCAGCCCGTAGCGAGTCGTTATACCAACTACGATGTCTGGGTCTGTGCATTTGCTATACGCTAATGACAATTGTATATAAGTAGTTTTCAATCCAGATTTAATGGCAAGGCTGTCTTTAGCTTCAATTGTGTTGGAATGGTGTCGTCCTGGATATCAGTACCCTAATAACACCTGGCGTAAAGCACAAATTTTTAAGCTCTCCATTATGCATGTATTGTACATCTGCTTCCTGCTTCACCTGTCTGGGCCAGTAACCTTTCATAGGATCCTCCGAAACGTCAGAATACTTATACCAAGCTGTACGGTGTCACATCTCAAAAGGGAATGACCCCTTTAAATTTACATTATTTGCTCTGGGTGCAGTTATAATAAAGACGGTCAGACGCACCACAGTATATACATATGTATACATATATATATCGTGTACACTATGTCATTTACTCTAAGGTTGTGCCAGTATACTACATTTTCGGCTCAGCCGAGCCGTAATTAGGTACATGCATAAATGTTAAAACTCGGATCCTTGAGGATCTGAGTTTAACATTTACACATGTACCTGATGATGGCTCGGCCGAGCCGAAACATGTAGTATATTGGCACAACTGTGTGCAAATAAATAGAAACAGTGTTGTGTCAGACTGTGTTTATTATCACTATATTTAGAATAACACACCGGGATGACCCAAATTAAGATTGCTCTGGGTGAGTGACCGCGCTTTACACCTACAGCAATAAAGAAGCTAAAATTTATAATTTATACTATTTGGACATTTTGGGTAAAGTATTAATAATACAAGATTCTGAATAGAGTGGTAGAAAGCATTCTCTTAATTTAATCTGTTCGTAATTTACCTGTAAATACTATTATAGTTTGTTGTGTCGCATCAAAACGTATCATTGCCACGTTCTTAAAGAACTAGTTTGTCATGTAAGCCCATTGTAATTTTTGCCCTACCTTACTGTCATGACACATAAACAGTAAATGCAGTTAGCATTTTTCGTGTTTATTCTGTAACCAGTATTAGAATTAACGGAAGTACGCACTTAGGAACACATTCTAACCATTTATTGATGTGACAAGTTTTGGAAACCACGTGTTTTCCTTTACATATTCCCCGGTGTAAAATAAAGGAATCAAACAGACGTCCAGGATAAGGAACGGTGACAGATGGTGCCAATGACAGACTGAAGTATGTGGGTTCGTATTTCACAATAAGCTAATTTATAGCTTTGCTACGTACCCCAAACTCTCGCTTTCCAACGCGATAATAATGAACCCCAAAAGTGGGTTCCTTTCTTTAATACAGGGGAACACGTAACCCAAACCAACAGTTACGCTGCACCACTAGGCACAAAAGAAATTCAAGTGGATTGAAGTTGCGGGAGAAGGGGCTTGAGACTGAAACTTACATGTGCCTGCCGTCATTAGATGGTAATAAAATACCGCGGTGCCGTATCTGGTTACTGTGTGTTAGGCCTAAGAGTGACTCGTTACCTACTGAAGGTAGCAGTTTAGCATACAGTCGGAGAGATGTGAAAATAGCTACTGCCGCCTAGCATCGGCTGTGTGCACGTGTGTGAAACTAGAGCAAACACTCATACGAGAAATTTGATTAATAAGCTACATTTACATATAATGACTGCCAGGATTTAAAAATAGAAGGGATGTCCAGCATAAATAAAAGATGAGAACTGCACGTTTCTGGGACACTATGCAGCATCGAATGGTAATCCTTTAACGACGTTTCGGGACAACGTATCTGTCCCATCTTCAATGGTCAAGAAGTCAAAGCGGAAATTAAATGACTTGGATGACCCTTGAAGAGGAGACCGGTACGTTGTCCCGAAACGTCGCTAAAGAGTTACCATTCGAAGCTGATAATAGCCAAGAAGAGCACAGTTGCTCTCAAAATCGCGGCGGAAGCCTGAAATCGTAAATAGAAGATGTCAGAAGTATGTACACAAATCTGTTAAAAAAAAAGGTAAAGGGAAATTGTTACTGCTTAATTGGTTATTGTTACAGAATGATATACAAGTGGATTTCGGAAGCATAGAAAGTGGGTTCGTAGCGGCCTTGTGGAGGAACCGGGGTAGCCGGTATAGCGACAGCGCTACGGGGTGGAAACCGAGAAATCGTTATTCGAATCCCAGCAGTAAAATTTCGCCCTATAACCTACCCTGAAAGCCCAGAGGTGGATTAGATGTATAGGTCTACTCTTTCTTTAACTTCGTCACTAGATTGGGGTGTGTGATCAACGCCACGCCCCGGCCGCTTTACCCTCCCAGAAAGTCCCGGTACCCATTTTACACGAGGCTGGGTGGGCCCCAGGGCCGGTCTGGATGAGTACGGAAAGTCTCGCTTTCACCGGGATTCGATCCCCGGAACGTCCAGCCCGTAAGGAGTCGCTATATCGACTACGCTATCCCGGCGCACCAATTGCCTGCAGTAGTAAGGAATTTTTCTCTTCCCCTAAATGTCCAAATTGGCACTGTGGCCCTACCAGTCTCCTCTTCATGGGGTACCAGAAGTTTCTCTCCGGAGATGAAAGGGCCAAGTAGTGAATCTTACCAAGTTCCTCTATCCAGCACCGAGGTCAAAAATAAGTGGAGCTATGTTAACACTCTCCATGTATCCCCGTGACGTGCACATGCGCAACTTTACGTTTAATGGTCCTTGCAGGTGGTGGTGGTGGTGGTGGTGTGATGATGGTGCTTGATTATGGCAGTGACGTTGGTGACGATAATGATGAATTTAAGTAAGTAGGACAGGAGAGAGGGGCCGCAGTCAGTGTATAGCCCACTGGCGGACTCTTGTGAAGGCGGTAATTGATATCAGCTAAAATTATTGTCTCTTACTCAAGAGAATGCAGTTGACCTGCCCAGCGTGGGTAGTTCCTTAACAATCGCGACTCCGGTCAGGGGGAAAACATATGTCAAAAACATGAGTCACTATTTCATAGGCTTCTTTTCGTTTCTAAAAAGCCTAAAGCCAAATTTGTGCACAGCTATAAACACAAAGAACACTACAGAAAATAATTGCATTATCTCAAACCCACAAAACACGACTGCACCTCAGCCAGATTCATTTTAACTGGAATATATAGGGTACTGGTAACAAACAAGGGACTGTCGTCTTTCCCCAGTGCAAACCACTATCAAGGTCAACTGAAAACTCCACAGTTATTGTCTGTAGTTACGTCAGCACACACGCTGTTTCAAATAGCAAGTTCTTTGAAATGTATTTCGCACAACCCAGCCGCAGCACAGACTATCCTGACTAATGCGCTTTTGGGTCTCCTCAGTCTTTTCGGACAAAAGATGAGATAGTGTCTCAAACTAGCCAATTACCGCTTCGTTACTTACGCTTCTTAATTGGCTGTTCACTAATCATCCTGCCATTTGACGCTGTGTAAACTGACTGACTGACTGACTGACTGACTGACTGACTGACAGCGTCGGTAAATAAACAACAAACGAAGTAAATAAGACTGTATGAAGAAATGCCATTGTAATAGAAATTTATTTATGTAAGGACTGAGAAGTCGAATTTGCAATGTGGGCTTTTGTTTGGTCACTTCACGTTCCCTTTCCCTTACGAAAAAATATAGTTGCATCAATTTATTCATTCACTAGTCGACTATACAGATCCGGTCGAAGAACTAACCAGTGTCGCATGGGAAATGGCAAGATAAATATGACTGCTGATTAGTCGTATTTTAATTTAGCCCTTGTGGGAAGCTAAGTGTAACAGCAGAAGTGGTGGTGGTGGTGGTGGTGGTAGTACTAGTAGCACTAGTAAAAGTAGTAGTTGTAGTAGTAGTAGTAGCAGCAGCAGCAGCAGCAATAATTAAGGTGGCAATTGACCACTCCATAATACAGTAAATTTAAAGCGGAAAAGAGTGGATAAAACGTTACTAAATTTGAAGTAAATTTTGTGGACAGCTGCAGTCATCAGCCGTCAGTCTGTCAAGCATAATGAGCTGTCAGTCCGTCACCACTAACATGGAATTTTTTCTGCCATGTCCATGATAACGTTGAAAGCTGAGAGATAACTATATTTACCGAAAGGTGCAGCATTTCGTTACTTAATTTTGACCGTACTCTCTGTTAATATGTCCCTTATGTTACCAAAACTAGGACTGCTAAGTGGGAGTCGGAAGGAATTTTAGGTGGGGTCGGAGTCGGAGTCGGTAAAAATGTACCGACTCTGACTCCGACCTCAATCTAAAATCTTAACCAAATACTTCAAATCCAGAGCCCTGATAGCTAAAATAACCGTTAGACTTATACTTAAATATAGGTTATAAGTCTAAAAAGTAGCCTGATGATTCACGTGGTGGTGATGAAATGTCTTATAGGTGTACCGTTATTAATACGTATTGAGCTTTTATGAAGGAATAGGAGTCGAATTTGGAGTCGGAGTCGGAGTTTTAAAAATTGAGGAGTCGGAGTGGGAGTCAGAGTTGGAAGTTTTGTGTACTGGCCCGACAGCCCTGATCAAACGCACACAAATTCTTTACCTAAACAGCAGTCACCTATTCGTCTTCCTAGTGGTTACAGACTATTTCCTGTGAGGTACGGACTCAAGTTTTGTATGGAGATGAAGTGAATTTTAGAAACCCTTAAGTTATAATTCGACTCAAAACGGTGAAAGTAACTAATCAAATTTTACTCGTTTTCAATACACACAGGACTGTGAACTAAGTTACAGAGTAGATTACACATTCAAGAAAGGATGTAACGAATTTTGACATTTTTTTACCAGAGGTTATTCATGTTTTGGTCTCCTGGATAATGATTATATCCTCTGTGTCTGTCTTCAGACCAGGTTCTTATTCTCTTCCGTTTGCCTGTCTTTTTTTTAACCGGTTTATCTTTTTAGCTTATTTCCCTTCTAAACCTGCAAAACCATGATTTCCAATATATACTGCGCGGCATGCTGTATTACCCTGAACACAGAGAGAGGATCTTGTTCCGAACGCTTTTGTCTACCAACTAAAGGTGTCATATCTCTATGATTTTCAAAGTAGATAATCTTTATATAAAAGGTTACTTGCATAGTGTAATATTTTGGGTAATTCTAGGCAGCCATTTCTGATGTAGGATTAACCCTTTAAAGACGAAAGGTAATCTGTTTTATATAAGGACTCGTCTCGTACCGCGCTGTAAACACTCTCCGCCTCGGTTAAAAAACCATTCAGTTAATGATGTGCAAGGTAAACGTTGCTGTTTGTTCTGAGATCCATAGAAAATACACAAACGCAATGTCACTACAATGTAGATTTTTGAATATTAAACCAGGTGCTACGTAAAGTACCCGCTAGTCTTTTAAAAGGTTAATACAAAAAATTACGGTCATAATTCACATTTGTCTCTCTCTCAGTTACTGCAGATATCGGCAGTATTCATCTGCCCATTTTCATGATATCTGCAACTCCCTAAGTCCCTCTGCGGTTTCCTAGGAACATATGAATGAGCGATCGACCAAATCCCCGTTGCTTGCATGAAGCATCTCCCGCTTTGTCATCGTCCATTGATTTCGATAACCAGCTCTACGGTGGGTCGCATTTCGGATATGCATATTGCATACAATGCCTAGTTCCAGAGACAAAAACCATGAGCGAGCAGTGCAAGAGTTAATGCGCATAGAGGTCCAGTCAAGCCATAAAGAAGTCTTTCATTATTGTTAGAATTCGCTAATTATTTATAGGCGGCAGAATACGCGAACTGTATCACTGGTATTGACAGATTACATGAATTGTATTGTTCGTATAAGCATAATACCTAACTATTGGTAGTATGACTCTGCTGCTAGTATGGGCGAAGTACCCTAACTGTACTTTTACTATGGACATAACGGCGTTTTTAATATGGGTGTGTTGCCCTGTTACTAGCACGTGTAGAACGATACAGCAGCTCTTTTGTTGGTCCGGGAAAACTACTCTATTTACCTAGCATGGGCAGAATACTCTAACTGTATAATTGTCATGGATCTAAGGCCCTAACTATTGTTGGTACGGGCAGAATAAACTACCCTATTGTTACCGTGGGCAAATTATCCTAACGCTACTTTTAGCATGGGTAAAGTACTCTAAATGTGTAGTTACTATGGCTGTGATATCCTAAATGGGGTTGGTATACGTAATGACCTAATTCCCTTGTTATTATGGGCGCGTACGTCAACTGTATTGTTATTGTGAGCGGAGAAGCCCGACCCTGTTGTTGATGTGGGCAAAAGACCCAGCTCTGTTTTTCCATGTGACTTCACATGATTTGAAAGAACTTAATACACACTCAAAAAATTACGCAATTTTTACTTCTATATGATAGAACCGCTGCTTAAGATAATTTAGGGTTTTACAATGCAATGTTCTTTGTTTATGTGGTAATCAGAGTTTCGGCAAAATATTCTGCGTCCATCTTCAGAGGAGATGTCGTGTTCCAAATTGACATAGTCCAGATTTTCCGGGCAGTGGGAACCCCAGATCTCATATACAACAGTGTCACCCAGCGTAAACTGTACGGTCTTGTGAAATGTGGCGAAATATAAACAGGTAGATAGATGTCAAAGTTTCGGAGACCTCTTATCAAGGAAGCAACATTCCACAGGACCATAACCTTGACATCGATCCGTAGGGCTCTCGAATTCTACTGTACATTCAACTGCAAGCTACTGTTTAAATTCATGTTGCTTTATGTAAGTTTCAGATGGTGACAAAATGAAAATTTGGAGTATTTGTTTTCTTACGTAGTCTTACATGTTTATTTGCGGCATAAACATACAAAACATTCGCTTGTTTCCAAGGGGATAAAACAGTTTTGAAATGAGTGTCAGTGTCATGATTTTGTGCTACAATCCACCAGTTTCCTTGGGGTGTAACCGGGCAGCATGAAGTATATTCGTGGTGAGATTTAGGATTAGGAATAAAACATACTCACCGTCCAAGCATAGTAACAGTCACAGCCACCGCTGCACTTCTCTTTCACATCATATCAGTCAAATACAATTGTTGAGTCTCAAGCACATTTCTTTGGTTGCAATTCGGCGGACCGCGGAGAGTTCACGCCTCCAAAAACAACGCAGTACACAGTCAACAGCACATTCTCACTCAACTATAAAGTGCAACCTTAGTGTAACGATAACAAAAAGTTCTCCCTGAAGATGGCCCAGCAGGGTCGAAACATGTAGGAGTGTGTTACGATTGATGATAAAACTCTCTTTGTGCATTTGTTGGTGATTAGTGTTTCGTATGGTATAGTGCACGGACATGGAACACATTAAATTTGGGGAAATTCATTTTTAAAACCTTATGTCAAATATTTTGGGAAGAATATTCTTTATGGCTGAAAACTAAAAAGTGTGCAGTCGCCACGTTAGTAGGTCTGCTGTTGAAAGGAAGGCGTACGAATGACCTAGAGAGGCACTAGATTTGTAACAACCTCAATAAAATTGGTAGAATGACATAAAGGTCATTGTAGAAAGCAGACATGTGCGTGGTAATAAGGTGCATCACATGCACAGACAAAATTCAGATTAATCATGTAGGCCCTCATCGCAGTGGTACTATATGTACCATACCGTCACCTTCAATATCCTAAATTGCGCAACTTCCTTCCAGAAATTTCGTACCATTTCACGAACGCAAAGCGACTATTTACCTTAACAACATCAGCCTGCTGGTCTTTATAGTTATTGAGACCTATTATGTTTCCTGTGATATGGAACTGCATTTTTAGACATTATACAAATTTCAGCCTTCAGCGCGTTAATAAATAAATTTCCAACCCAAATTTCGAGAACATCATAAAAATTCCAAAATGTATATATTGGTAGTTGTGACTTGTGTTTCTTTACTCTCAGCCTCTTTCATTCAGCGTACCATAACAGCTGTAAGCCGGAACGAGAGCATAACCCATGCAGAAAGTAGGGCAGTAGTCTTCTAGTTTGACACAAGGGTGGGTGAGTCAGTTTTGGTCGTCGGGGTGTATTACTATGCACAATTAGGGTGAAAAAGGGTCCGCATCGATGTTTTGTTAGAGGATTCATTTTGAAATAAATAGAGAAACTGGCCCCCTGAGAACGCCCACACGCGCGCGCAGACTGACTTGGCCCAGGGAGTGCACCATCTGCTCCTCTGCCATTGTGTAACCGGAGGGGCGTCCTACTACAAGACGAGATGGAAAGATTGCTTTGTGCGTTGGCTTACTGATACAGGAGTATGAATTATGGCCAGTAACCTACAGCGACACTCGTACAACGAGCATAACATTACTTTGATGATGTCTCCGGGTCATAATGTCATGTAGGAAGAAGATACTATGATTTTGAAGTCATCAGAGCATCAGCATACACGGATCCTTTAACCTCAATTTACATCCTGCATATCTTTGCTTTTCACACTTCCCTCTGACACTGTTCATGACAAAGTGAACTCTCCCGTCAGAGGAATTTCGACACTAAGGCCTTATTTCAATGAACATATTTCCATTAGACGTTACGTGGAAGTTATTACCATTTTTATTTTTCATTTTGCGACTGTATACAGTCAATGGGAGATTGATTGGTGAGTAATGAATTGGAAATGATCTGGCAGAAATGTGTTGTGGCCTGGTCACAGTACTGTCCTAAGAGACAGACTGAAGAACTGCACCTCAGTCAAGATAGGCGATGTACCTGGAGAAGCGTCACAGCTACACTAAAACGCACGGTTTGGAATCTAGAAATAATCCAGAAAATTATATTGGCAAATCCTCCCACCTTTATTTAAAAAAATACTTATTACTTTATTTTGAGCCACATTTCAAATTAAAATACGTAAAAAGTTCTCAGATTACGAGCCTTCTGAGTTATTTGGTTCGTGATGGAATGCACTGGTAGGCTGTTGTGAGAACGGTGCTGAAACGTCAAGATTCTATTAAAAGCTTTTAATTTCTCGACAAGGTTAAGACATGATAAATTCGCCAGAAGCAGTGTGCTCAGCGAACAGTAGAAATTACCATTTTTACTGTATCTGAATGCGGTGGCGCAGTTCGTTGAGGCACTGCGCTACAAGCCGGAAGAACGCGGTTCCGATGGGGTCATCGGGATATTTCATTGATTTAATCCTTCCGGCCGCACTATGGGCCTTGAATAGATTCAGCCTCTGACAGAAATGAGTACCAGGAATATCTTCTGCGGGGAAAAGCGGCTGGTGCGTAGGGCATACAACCTGGCCACCTTAGTGTGATGATTGTCTAGAAATTCTGGGAGCCTCAACCTCCTAGAGCCCTCAGGGCCTGTCCAGGACTGTACAGGGATTGCTTTACCATTTTTACGTGTACTGCAAGCAGACTAATCTATAGGAGTATAAGATCACAGATGCTCTAACTACATCAAGGTCATTAGCTTTTAAAACTCAGAGGTTAATACATTCACTGTTTTCTTTTCCCAGATGTAAACTCTGCGCCTTCCCCTCCAAGTGTATTTATTATAGGCTTCCTACATTTAACAGCAGTTACCTTCTTAAATAGCATTAAACAGCTGCCTTTTGTGATAAAAAGTGGATGTGTTTTTGTGAGGTATGAAATGTATTTTTAAAAACTATGCGTATTGCTTCCAGGATTTAAGAACCTGACATGGAGACCCGGGTTTGAACGAAGTCCAGCCAATGTGAGATTTGTTGTGGAAAAAGTGACACTTGGAGAGGTCTTTTCTCCATGTGTTTCAGTTTTTCTGTGTCTGAATCATTT
Organism: Coptotermes formosanus; assembly: GCA_013340265.1. Lineage (NCBI taxonomy): Eukaryota > Metazoa > Arthropoda > Insecta > Blattodea > Rhinotermitidae > Coptotermes > Coptotermes formosanus. The sequence goes on from BLKM01002586.1 coordinate 2,269,430, forward strand.
CTCCAACACCCCACATTTCTCTTCATCTTCATATCACTCTTGTGAGAAGGAAACGGAGGTGAACAATGCTGTTTCTTAAATCGGGACACACTGACTAGAAAACTACCACCTAATTAATCATAAAATTAAAGCCAAATACGTACACTGGTGTTGTAACTAGCAGTTATCAAAGAGTTCAATGTAATACACTTCTTGGAAGTATTAAAGGTTTACCTGTGTGACCATGAGAGGAATGTAGGCATTAATACGGAATTTAAGGTACACGATTCAGTATATTATTAAAAATGTGAGGGAAGCACTTTATTCTAAAAATATTTTTAAAGTGTTGTTAAAAATACTTGTGCTTTCATTTGCCGTCAGTTGACATATAGGTATGTACATATAAGTCCAGCAGTATGAGTAACCAGCTCCGTTGTTGGACCTATTAACTAATCCAGTGTGTCATTCAAGTGTGTGTGCAGTGATGTAATGTTCTGTCCAAACATCCATGCAAACTTCAAAATGTTTAGAAGACATTACAATGTCGGTCAGCATCAGTTGTGGTGTTCTGCTTCCAGTGTCAGTCCACAGTGAATATGTGAGCAATCCATGAACTGTAGTATAGACAACACTAATGGGAATCAAGTCATATGTCGGAGGTGCGTTATAGGCAGTAGGATAGTTCCCACAGTAGTGTACATATATGGTTTTAATTTTATGATTGGTTAAGGATATACACAGCAGAAGGGCATCGTTACAGGATCTTTTCTAATTGTTTAACCTTTAGGCCTTAAATAATTAACCCTTTAAAGACGAACTGTGTTCGTTTTTATATAAGGATTCATCGCGTACCGCGCAGTAAACACTCTCCACCTCAGTTATAAAAACAATCAGTTAATGTTGTTTAGGGCAAAAGTTTCTGTTTGTTCTGATATGGATACAAAACACATAAATGCAATGTGAACACCACATAGAATTTTTTAATGTTAAACGTAAAGTAACTGCTAGGCTTTGAAAGGTTGATGTGTCCCAGGAAGATATAATCATATAAAGATCTGTTGCGTAGGTCTACCCACACAGAAACCTTAGGTTTCAGTAAGAGGCAGCGAACTGCTTGACCACTCAGACAACTGTACGCTTCTTAATAAGGACCCCGGCCCACGGAGTTAGTCATAAATACTGCACGCGCTTTACTCTCATATGTAATATTGCGAGATGGTTTAGTTCGCGTAATTCGTTAACAAAGTGACAGATTTTCGAAGCCATACCATTCCATTTAATCATCTAATTGACATTACTCAATTTAACTCTGTGGTTCAAATGCACACTGTAAGTTTTCATAATTAACCAGAGCGTCATGAAAGTCATTGATGTTGTGTATGATGACGTATTTTCGTTATAAATGCAACATGTCGTCCAATGCATTGTAATGGACCCATTTGATGCCGTTATCACGTGTTCAGGGCTATAACAATAGGTCGGAGATGGTGAATGAGATTATTGGAGTTATTGATCGCAATAAAATGCTGACTCGTATTTCGAACTGAGCATGGAAGTATTAACTTACACCCAGACAAATGAAGTTAGTTACACAGCTTAGTGCCTCGTGAATTGGAAGCATGTATATAACAAGCTGAGTGTTGTATAGCCATGTTACTTCCGTTAGTGACCACCTAATATATACAGAAATGCAAATTTTCTGTTTCTTATGGCGAGTATAATGGGGAAAAAACTGCTTCATTGTTTCTGTACCTATTAGCGAGAATATGGAGAGAATTCCTTGCTTTGTTTGAGAGATCAAAGGCAGCTAAAGCTTTGAGCAGGTACTGCGGTAGAGATTTTCGTTGTTATTTAAATCCTCTTCACAATTTTTTAATGAAATCGGAATATTTCTATTTCCTCATTTAATTGTCATTCTTTGTTTGACGTTTTACGTATAGGGGCAAACGTGATATTGGAAAGGGAAGCAATTATGTTCCGGGCGGCGAACGTGTTCTTTTCAGAACTCAATATTTTAATTCAAACGAACCCAGAAATAAAGCGAATTATAAAGTAGACCACATAAGATACGTATAACATTATTTATGCCAGGATATGTTTGTCTTAAAGAAGCTGGATGTGAACGTTATCCAATCAATGATAAAGTAGAAGTCCGCACTATCATGCTATATTTGTTACACACAAAATACTCAGTCACTCATTCACCTCCTATTCACTTTATACCCGACTCTTCAAGTATTAGCTTGGCCATTCATTTCATGGCATTATCAGTGCTTGTCTAGATTATATAACATCTAATAGTAGAGTGATAAGTGTAAAACAAACTGAAAGACTATAGCAGTAAGTGGTTTGGCCTAGTTTGCAATACCAGCCCAGCACTCGCCTAAAAGTAGTGAGAAAACCACGTAAAATATCATAAGGAATGGTGAGTGTCCTGAAGGTGAATCGCTAACTTCACAGCCGCAGTCAAGACACACAAACGTGCCTAAATCTTTAAATGGCGTTTTTGTGTTACTATTTGAACGTAACTGCATTTACACCAGTATATGTTCCAGTATACGTTCCAGTGCATACTGCTGAGAGGAATGATATTTTAGAGTACACCATTAAATATATACATGTGTTACACGCCTAAATAGTTAATATTGAAAATAATTGTGACGATGTAACAGATGTTTCGTTTCGCAGTCTTTGCCTCTTCTACCTACTCACAGTAGGGTTCGAGGTTGTTTATTTTCACTTGACCACAGACACGCACCACAGTCCGTAGGACTTCTCTCGACGAGGGATCGGCCCGTCGCAGAGACCCCTACTTGACAACACAAACGCTCACAAAAGACAAACATCCATGCCGCCGGTGGGATTCGAACCCACGATCCCAGCAAGCGCTCGGCTGCAGACCCACGCCTTAGACCGCGCGGCCAATGGGATCGGTGTAACAGATGCTAACAAGAACTATAACCTGTTTCAGCTATATTCCGTACAAATGCATCCCACTGGTTTTAAATATGTTGCCATCGCGTAAAGAGTATGGAACGTTTCAGTATTTTTACCTTTCAAACATTAGCATGACAATGAATTTTTATTACACGAAACCTTGTCGCCACCTTGTATAGAAACGTTTAGTGTCCATGTGTCACGAAAGGGTGAAGTGTCTTGTTTTAATGTATTAGTTCATCATGTGTGGATATTACAGCAAGAGTGATTGAATTTCAGTTCATCTGTGAATCTGGGTAAGCTCTAAGCATGCGCTGGTTCAGGCAGTTATTCAGTCGCCAGATCATCTTGGCGGAAGGCCCTGCTCGATCTCTGTCAGTCACTTTTGGATTTGTGGTAGACAAAATGATGCTAGGCCAACACCCTTAAACATGTAAGTCCCACTTCCTCAGTAAGGTTCTGTCTCGTCTAAATTATTACTTAAATATCAATATATTATCTATACCATATTAATATTAATAGTACAGACACGATACCTTCTTATGTGCCAATGATCAGTACAATAAATAAATAAGGCTTCTGCGCAGGAACTATGTTTCTTTGAAGCACAGTTCCTACGTACAACAATCTTCTAGGCCAGAAATTCCACGAACAACCCAGTGACTACCTTGCTTCTGTTACAATTTAACTCACATTTAATATTATCACCTTTTAACTATGAAATTACCAAAGAGACATAGGACTACACAAAGTCATTCTACAAAGAAACAACAAGATCAGCTGTATCTTGATTTTAACTGAAAATATACATTATAATGTTTGTTGTGTATTACTTCTAATTACCTTATAGTCAGAAGGTGGCTTGTGATTAGCTGAAACATGTAGCTGTAATAATTTAAATAATTCAGTTCGACAGAAATTGTTTATTAGTGTTATATTACTAGCTAGAGGAAGCACCCATTCTTTGAGTGAATTTGTCATAACATAAACTACCAAGTAATGAATGTGTTTATATATTATGATAAAATTATAAATATATAAAAATGTGCATATCTGAACAAAGGCTGCCTAGTGTTAACGCTGTGTTACACAACCCATTTCATACGTCTGTCTTTATTTGTAGAGCAAAGCAAGCGTTAATTCATCTGTCGGCATGTTACCTTTATCACAAAGTCCCTTACAGGATAACAGTGTAACCAGAAAACAGCCACATGTATTGACAAAAAAAATATAGAAATAATTAGAGAGCCAAATATTTTTATTTGGGAGAAAGGTGTATTAATTCTGAATTACAAGTTATAGTATTTTTTTAATTTTTATTTTCAGTCCCCATTTTATATTGCAGCCTATTTTAGCATTTCGTTCTGTCTCGTAGTCTGTATTGCGACCCAATGGCTACAATTAAATGAATTTAATTCTCAAAATATATAGAGTCGTAACCGGTTATAACGACATCGGTTAAAGCGACACTTTGCGTATAGCGCCAGATATTCTGTGGTACAATTAATTCCTCATTTGTGACCGTAACGTTATAGTCCTCGGTTATAACAACACTCGTTTATAACGACTCAAAATATTCAGTCCCTTTCATGACGTTATAACCGAGTTCGACTGTACTACTTTACTTCCCAACTCTCTGTCGCATTTCAATCCTACCTATTAGAAGGACGAGCGGGCATTTCTGCAGAAACTATACAGCCGTACATTTTCTCTTCCCTTTAATAATGCAGTCTGTCTCAGTACACAGCCCAATTTTTATTCTTATTCTTACTCTTCTCTCAGGCTTCACATGTCGATAAGTGCGATGGCACAGTGTTGTCCGCTTCTCATTGTTGCTTCTGTGGAACTAAAATAAATTTCCTTATTTTCCGAAATAAAACTAATTAAATTCATCAAATACCATTATTCTTTTACCTTTTGTGTTGTATTGCAATGAAACTTGAGTTGTGGCCCTTACAAAGGCGCTGGATTGAGCTGTCGGATAATGTGGGGCTGCGGAGATCATTTGGACTTTAAAGGCAAAGAAAGCGAGGGAAGAGCGGCACACAAGATTACTTAATGATGCCTTTCGTAACTTATACCACTCACTAGATGTTAGGATGGTTAAGTAATAGAGATGAAATGGGCTTCGCATGTAGCATATTTTGGACTGATTACAAATTCAAAGACAGAATTTTGGTCAGAAAATGTAAAGTGGAGGGATTTCCAGGTACATTAATATTAGAGTTAGTCACTAGTGTAGAAAATATTAAAAATATATAAAAAATAATTTTAGAGTGTTTGTTGTTAAGGTTTTGAAGACTGAATTGAGTTTGCTGAGGATATGAAAAAATAGCAGGCTATTAGAAAAGAGGTTACTGTACTACGGTTTCCGTACAGGGTGGCAAATTTCTCGAAATATTTCCATGAATATCCTCTTTAATAAATCGGTCACAATTAAACCGATGTTACAAATGACAAAAACGGGGTTTGTTACACACTGAAGTCGCGCTCCTCCTTTATTTGTTCGTATTTTTAAATGAAACTTACATTTCCTTTTATTATAAATTTGTTTTATTTTGTTGCAATTTTTCTGCAATAATTTTATTTACTTTTGTGCCTTTGCTCTTGTGCTGGTTAAAGTGCCTATAATTTAGTTAATTTTAATCTCGGAAACAACTTTCATTTTCGGAAGTTCCGGATTCATAACTGGGGTCTGCATATCATGGCTCAGATTCTTCGCGACTTTCTTCAATCTCTCCGGCAAAGTGCCAATAATGTGCCCCAAATCAGACCCTTACCACATTATACCACATTCCTTCTAATTAATTATTCACTGATCACCCCACTCTTCGACACTAAGTAATCTTAAACTATTTAAAACACAGAAAAATGAATAAAACGTAGGTAAGTAAGTAAGTAAGTAAGTAAGTAAGTAAGTAAATATATAGTACGTTCACCTACAGAAGAGCTGTAGTCGAGCACTCTGTTGGAGTAGGTTCAGAGGCTGTCACACATAGGATTATAAAGCCACCCAGTTCTGTCTATACAGCGATTAGGCATCAACACTGATTTTATGCTAATCCTGCTCTACCTACATACGAAACGTTATTATGATTGTGTACGGCCATATCACATCAGAGCCACGCTCGCTCTACGCTGAAGTGCTTTCAGGATAACTAGTTCACCGTGAAGCAGCCACAAGAGCTTAGAAATGGAGGGACTTGGCTGTGATAATCGCAACACCAGAAGCGTGCCTGGAGCTAGATACTGCTGTTGAATAGGATTGGCCTGTCTCTTGTTTAATTGCGAAAGCGGTGTAATTTAAATATTTTTTTAAAAAATTACATTAAATTGAAAGAAGTATAGGCCTGCAGTAAATATACGTGTTCCTTTTCTTTTAGGTACCAAAAACATTCAGGAGTATGGGGGACTGGTGTATAGGCTCCAGTTATTACCTTGAAACACGGAGTACTTTGTCTCCCGAGGAAAGAGAGTCACCTACACATTAACCCGTTATGACTTTTGGCTCCGTGTTGGTAGACAAGCAAGTGATCGGATCATGTTGGATTTTAACGTAACGTTCGGTGAGCGTTCAATGGGAAGTGCCTTACTCGTTATATAAACGTATGTAACAATCGTAATTGTTACAACAAAATATGGAGGGATTTCTGTATCATTTTTCTAAGGAGCACAGTGCTCCTTTTTCTGTACTTTATCTTTCGTTTCACCGACACCAAATGGAATCTTCAGTTACTTATTATTAGCGGGCGGCAGTACTTAACAGCATTGGAATCAATGTCTAATTGTTATTATATTTTCGATATTTTACAAAAATACTTTTAGATTGCCGTTTATTCCATCGAGCTGTCCTTACTTTGTTTGAAGGTGGGCGTGTTGAGTCCCGTAAATGTTTAGTTTGCTTTTGAAGGACAGAGTGAAAATTTACTCAAATTGAATTATAAGGAACAGAGCAGTTCTTCTTTGCCGAATAACAGTACCTCTAGATTGTTATCGTCGTCGTCGTCATCGTCGTCGTCGTCATCGTCGTCGTCACTTCCACCGCCACTTCCACCGCCACCGCCACCGCCACCGCCACCGCCACCGCCGCCGCCACCGCCGCCACCACCACCACCACCACCACCACCGCCACTACCACCACCACCACCACCGCCACTACCACCGCCACTACCACCACCACCACCACCACCACCACCACCACCACTACCACCACCGCCGCCGCCGCCGCCGCAACCACCACCACCACCACCACCACCACCACCACCACCGCCACTACCACCACCACCACCAACAACACCACCACCACCACCACCACAACCACCGCCCCCGCCGCCGCCCCCACCACCCCCCCCACCCCCACCACCACAACCACCCGCACCCCCCCCCCCCCCCCCACCACCCCCCCCCCCCCCCCNCCAGCACCACCACCACCCCAGAACCTATCTTCCCAGAACTTGTCATGCTTACAACGGGCATTTTAATCAAAAGTTTGTTTTGTAATAGCCATCAAGGCTTTGTAGTAATTTAAACATCAATCAATGGCACAGCCATCTGCGGAATCCCAGTTACAGATGGCAAGTACGAAATTCTTGCCTTTACCTTTTAAAGCCTAGCGGTTACTTTATGTACCACTAAGCTTAACGTTCAAAAATTCTACATTGTGCTCCCATTGTGTTTATGTTTTTTGTACGGCTCTTAGAACAAACTGATACGTTTACATTATACAGGTAAAATGAGTGGTTTGGTATAACCGAGATGGAGAATGTTCACTGCGCGGTACGCACCGAATCCTTGTATAAAACAGATGACGTTTCGTCTTTAAAGGGTTACGATTTTTTAAATGCCTGCAACTAGTTAGCCAAAGGTAACAGCATTTCGCAGTTTGGAACTGATTGTTCACATCCAGAAGAACAGCACAAAGGCGGCACTGAGAGTACAAACAAAGAAATCACATTAAATTTGAGTTTTCGATACGGTAGTTCCGTCAGACACCAACGTGCAATCGTCCTTGTCTTCATAATCTGTAGATACCAAAGCTGTAATATTAATATGATATAGTATTATTTGAAAGTGACAATGCAAGGATAACTTATAAAAACAATTGTCGTGTTGTATAAATCTCTAGTTGCACAGATATGTTATTTCCATTACTGTTGTAATTTTTCTTGGACTGGTTTACCCTTGAAAATGTGACTGATAGGTTATTCCGAAATGTCGGTAACTGACTACCAATCTATGCTGCGTAACATTTGAGAAGAGCGAAGAGGTCATTCACTGTCTGCATCCGTACTGAAAATCATATATCTAGCTTTAATAGTTCATGAGTTATGGCAGAAGAACTGCAAGCTAAAAAATATTTTCAGCAGGCTGCGATCTTTGCATCTTGCGTTCTAAAAGTATATTACCATAACGGAATTTACATGCTCTTCCAACCCATTTTACTCTACGTCGTTCCAGTGGGTAGAGGTAAGGGACGCTACAGTCCCTTCCGCCTCAAAATTTCGCTTATCCACCTCAAAATTTCGCTTATCCGCCATGTTGTTATTACTGAGTATTGGAAATTAAATATTTTATCGTTATAGTGTTCTTCAGTGCCATTATGTTTACACCAAGTTTCATGGACATTATTTAATATGTTAAGTATTTGAAATGGGGCACAGAGTGACACATAGCGATGTCAAAAGACTTTTTAATAGGATGCCAAGTAGGCAAGAATAGAGAGGACAAGGAGTGAAACAAGTGCTACAACGAATAATCTTAGACAAGTGTTATTGCACATATTGTGTATAAAAGCACCTTTTTATTCTAAAATTCCCACCTTATTCTAAATGTGTTGTCTGTTAAGGATAAATGTTCTCGGTAGGCTGCCAACACGGAACATGGCGTTAGACAATGCTGTCGCGGAAGTTAGTGATTGGCATAGCGTGGCTGTTTCGACGTCAGGGAGTAAGCACAGAGAAACGTACTCAAGTGAAAACATCGCAAAGCACTCCAAAGTTACTTTAGTTCGACGGAGAGGGGAAAGGGTTGAGTAGCATGTCCGCATGTCAACTGACGGTAACGTTTTGTATAAACTAACGCTACTTCGCTGCTGACTAAAGCCGTTCTGTCGCCGAAGAGTGACACAGTTGATGGCATCAATTAGCAACGAGAGGTGCCAGGCGTCGAATCCGATCCAACATGCCACCATTACTATTCATTACATGACAGTGTCACAAAGCTGTATGTGAAAATAGAAACACTGTGCTCTCACCATAGTTCGGCCCTATATATGGAGGCAGGGTGTTTCTCCACCTGCCACACAACACGGGGTCACTGTCCAGAATACCATAAGGTATTATGATGCCATCTTCAAAACGTTGGAATTCCCAAGGTCATTTTGTTTGCATCTGAATAATTACATACTTTATTCGCCGACAATATAAACAGGCTTCCATCTGGTTACGAATCTTACGTCAGTGACTTAGGTTTTATGAGTTTTGCTCGGAACTGCTGAAGCCTTACAGAGAAATGCGAAGGAACAGCAGCAGGTAGGCGAAAATTAAAGAGTTGCGGGAGAAATGAGAAAGGATTTAGTTTTGGCAGAGCGAAATCTTCATCTTGCTAATCTGCTGCTAGGATTCGACCGCTCGTCCTTCCCATAAGAATACTAATGAAGGCGTTGTAGTGGTGAGAAGTAGTGATTTGAAATAGGTGCCCGAAATTTTCATTTTCTGATTAAATATAAAATGTGAAATAATATCGTACATCTTCCGTGCAATTGATACACATTTTTGTTCATCGCGCAACAGCCGTTATTGGGCCAGGGTCTCCTCATTCTCGAGGCTTCACGATCACAGTCAGACACACCACACTCGGGAGGACTCCTCTGGACGAGTGATCAGCCCGACGCAGAGACCTCTATCTGACAGCACAAAACACTCAAAAGAGAGAGACGTCCATGCCTCCGGCGGGATTTGAACCCGCAATCCCAGCATGCGAGCGGCCGCACGCCCTCGTCTTATACCACGCGGCCACTGATATTGTCTATTGATATACACAAATAAGTTAATTACCAATAAATTTCGCTTGTCCATATATAGATAAACACTCCTACATATTTCGGCTATTATTTATTGTCATTTTCAGAGAGCATCTTTATGTACTAAAAGACATATAGGGGCCTACATTACTAGCACACAGCTTTGTTAATTGTAAAGGGTAGGAAGACAATATCAGTACGCCATTACAACATAATATATAATGTTGGCCATGTTAAATTTATGTTAAAATTATTTTAAAATTATTACGATGCAGGATTGTTATTAAAATCTTTCGCATCCACACTTCTCTGAGTAGTAAATTCTCTTCGAGTTTAGTGGAGGGGTAACTCAATATGTCGTCAGGCTGCTTACACTATAAATGACCACTCTGTACAAAAACACTAATCACCAACGAATACACAAAGAGAGTTTTATCATCAATCGTGACACACTCCTACGTGTTTCGACCCTGCTGGGTCATCTTCAGGGAGAACTTTTTGTTATCGTTACACTAAGGTTGCATTTTATAGTTGAGTGAGAATGTGCTGTTGACTGTGTACTGCGTTGTCTTTGGAGGCGTGAACTCTCTGCGGTCCCGGCCTGCACTGCAGT